>NQII01006654.1:66022-97383 GCA_002778355.1 Clitarchus hookeri | reverse complement strand
GCAAGACGACGTGGCATGGACTCGACTAATGTCTGAAGGTATGCAGGAGGCAATTCACACCATGAATCCTGCAGGGCAGTCCACAAGTCCAATCTGCGCCAATTTGAGAAAGGGTTGCACGTCTGTCACGTTTAATGATTCTCGTCAGTCGTCCATTGTTCCGTTCTTTCACGATCTTTTTCCGGCCGCAGTGATGTCGAAGATGTGATGTTTTACCGGATTCCCGATATTCACGGTACACTCGTGAAATGGTCGTACGCGAACATCCAAATGTTATCGCTACCTCGGAGATGCTATGTCCCATCTGTTGTGCGACGACTATAACACCACGTTCAAAGTCACTTAAATCTTGATAACCTGTCATTGTAGCAGCAGTAACCGATCTAGCTGCCGACCGCATCGCTTTACTCTGATTGGTTCCATACCTCTGTTATTTGCACACGCACGCCTATACCAATTTTTTTTTTTTTGGCTCTTCAGTGTATGTGGACGAGCAAATTAGTTACGCAAGTAGCTGTGTGCAGTCAGACGGCACATTCGTCTCGGTCCATGCTTTACATTGCAGTCGCTTGGGGCGCAATTTCTGCTCGTGAACAGAAGAATTCGTACTTCAAACCGGACCCTGGCAGGCCGCATACTTCGACCTTCGAGAGTCGAGCGGTCTCGTTACATCTAGTTAAAGGCTACTCACGGTTATATGAGATTTTTTTTTAGCCAACCTCTCAGAGATGTCACTGCCCCTAATTTCATATATCTTCACGGTCACACTGACTGGCAAGCGCACTGTAAAGTTGGTAACGATGGAAGGGAAATTGTTCCACGTTTGAACTTTGAATTAGAAGTGTAGGACAAATATTTGTTAATACTGGAATGATTTATTTTGCTACCGGTTTTTTTATGCGCATAAGTACAAGAATTAGTAAGTATACTTGTAAAATCTTTACTTTTGTAATAATGTCACAGTTTCGCTTGAGTAACACGTGAATAAAGTTATCTGGTTAGTGCCAATGTTAATTTCACATATCGTGGAAGAATACACATCGTGCAAACAAGTATATCTTAAGCAGATCTTTCAAAAGTGCTCAGTTTAACGTGAACAGCCTGTAAAAAATATTTGTTCACAATTAATTTTTTGGATAATCGTTTTTTATGGAAATATTTTATTTCAGACTTATATTTGTTAACGAATTTTCCCAGAAAACTCACAAAACTATGTGAACATTAAAATTGAAATACACGAAAGTTTTCTGTCTAACTGAAAACGAAAACCGACACCAGCTCCCGTCACTACTGGTTCGGAAAATAAAACGAACCGGGGGTGTGTTCGTTGTGTTGTCTAGTGTTTATGGATTGTCTGTCCGTCCGTGCTGTCTTCGTTGAGTGGTTCTGAGTGAAATATTTTCTTATATCCGTACTTACCGTTCACGTCGTTCGTCCGTTTGACTTTTCTTCCTGCAGGTTCTCCCTCTTTCAGTTTGTACTGACTTAATTCCTTCTGCGGAGTTGAGTTGAGAGATTTGAGCGGCTCTTAACAACGAGGTCTTGAGAGCCGTAGGGGTGAAATTAAGTGATAATGGAATACCGCCGGAATGCAAGGGCGGGGAAAACGGGAGACCCCTGAGAAAACCCGCCAGCCAGCGGCATAGTTCGGCAAGATTCCTACTTGCGAAAGTCTGGAGTGACCCGGACGAGGATTGAACCCGGTTCGCCTAGGTGGGAGGCGATCAGCCTAACCGCTCAGCCACCGTGGCTCCTTCTGCGGAGTTATGTTTGTTGTTTTAAATAGCTGTATACAACAATTATTGTTTATTTTTCCGCGTACTTATGTTTTTCATTGTGTTAACCTGTGAGTTTACTGTAATGAAGTAGCTCTTCAGCAATGTGCGTTGATTTTTTTAAAAATAATTTGACGCATTCTGCGTCCCTATATTTTATTCATCAGAATACACGCTCTGGCGAAGCTCGCAAGCG
Organism: Clitarchus hookeri; assembly: GCA_002778355.1. NCBI lineage: Eukaryota > Metazoa > Arthropoda > Insecta > Phasmatodea > Phasmatidae > Clitarchus > Clitarchus hookeri. Next base: position 95,412 of record NQII01006654.1, on the reverse strand, counting down.
GACGACCGCAATAAGGATTAAGGGTTTGGCGGACGTGATGGGAGAATGGCGCCAGGACGGCCCGCCGGAACGACCACGTGCGGAGGAAGGCGGATGCAGCTGCATCTCGCAGCTGCAGGGGACGTGGAGCCCACACCAGCGGCGGCGCCTGTCCCAGGCTAGCTACTGCCATAAACATTGACAGCTTTTGGCTGGCATGCTGGGATAATAACGACACGATATCCGGAGGCATAAGAACAACACGGGCGCCGGACCAAAGGGGCCGCCCAAGAGTTCCCGCACGTGCAGAACGGAACAATAAACGTCCATACCAGAGTCGATGGGCGACGCCGGACCCAAGTGCGGAGAGCTAGTGCACCGAACACGTGTTTACGACCAGGGGACCCACCAAGTAGCACGTGCAGGGCGAAGCACTAAAACTTCTAGACCAGAACCGAGGGACAACGCCGCCCACGTGTTTTACGACTCATGGGGACGTGGCGGCCGCCCCGGACACGTGCAGAGATGGTGCAAGTTGAATATGGCGATCGAGCCTACAAAACCACGAGGAGGATCGAGCAATCAGTCAGTCGGGGGACCTGAAGCGAGGCGTCCGGGTCGGAGCCGGACGAAGCCAGTGCGAGGATCGATCAGTCAGTCAGACGTCGTCGAGCGAGCAGTGCGGAGAGAGCCGGGAGTTCAAGAGGGCGTCGAGACGCCAACGCCGATCGAGAGAGAGTGTCGCAGCCTAGACGTTCCAGTCTACCTACCGAGAGATGAAGCAGTCCCGAGATCGCCGGCTGAGAGAAGACCAGCGCCGCAAGTCAGATAAGTAGAGTTCTACACCAAGTGTGAAGAATCTTGCCCTCTACGACGCAAAATAGTCGCGTCAAGCCATACGTAGCCCACATAGGAAGAGGGGAGGGGAGAGTTGTCTTGTGAGTTCATGTATCAGTTAACCTGTTAAGCAACCATAAAACTCGATTATGTGAACTCGCAAAGGAAGTGTATTGATTTGGTAAATTAGCACTAGGGACAATATGTCGACATATTCCTACGCCCTAACACGGAGGGCCAGCATCAATCGCTAGCGCCTCACGCCGAGAGCAGATTCAATACCTACTTATAAACCACAGCATTGGGCAGGTATCAAATTCAATTAGTTGTTTATAATCTGAGATATGCTGGAGGTTGGGAGCAAAACCTCACCCCGTCTCGTTACATGACCTGGCCATGTACGATCACCGAGGACCACGTTATAGAAAGAAAATGCCCCATTTTTTCAAGAGTTTATTTAAGATAGTTGTAAGGACTATGCTGACACATGAACCAAATGCTCTTGTCAATGTACATTATTAGGGACTTAGTTTTAAAATGGCGGCCATACAAATAATTTAGGTTTATTTGGTATAACTACCATACTATTTGACCAATGTTAACCAAATTTTGTATGCTGACTGTATCTATTACACGCATAATATAAAACAAAACAACAATTACTTTTGTCCGCTATTATGTAAGATAGTGCTACATGAATTAATAAAGTTTTTATGTAATATCTCGGGAAACAACTGACAGACTCCTACCAAATTTGGCAAACAAGTAGTACTGCGGCAGTTAATATGAACAGATGTTTCAAGTATGTCAGACACTTATTTTCAAAATCACTGCCATCTAGTTATTTTAGCATGGTATGCAATGTCTTCGAAGCCATTTAATCAATTCAAATTTAACTTTGTATGCTGGGAGTATATATAACAAACATCAAATGTGTTTACAAGGAGCCTCTTTTTTCCTCCATTTTGTAATATAGTGCCACATAAAAAAATCATTTTTTATATCTCTGGAAACAATTGACCGATTCCTACCAAATATGAAAACAAGTAGTACTGCGGCAGGCAATGCTAGCTGACATGTTAATATATATCAGACTCTTATTTTCAAGACGGTGGCCATACAGCTATTTTAGTTTTGTGTTTTAAATCGTCGATATCATGTAATTAATTCCAGTGAAACCTTCTATAGTGGCTGTACGTATTACAACCATCAAATGTGTCCACACAAAATCTCTTTCGTCCACCATTTTGTAAAATAGTATCATTTGGATAATGAGATGTACGTGATATCTCCAGAAAACAACCGATTTATGCCAAATTTGGGAAACAAGTAGCACTATGGCAGACCATGTGAACTGATAAACTTTGAGAGTGTAAGCTACATATATTTTCAAAATGGTGACCATATAAACATTTTATCTGAAAAATGGTTTGTTTTCGAAACTGAAAAAACATTTTCAACTTAAATTCTATGCTGACAGTTTCAGTTATATCCATCAAAATTATCTATGAAAAGCCTCATGTCTACGCCATTTTGGAAGATAGCACCACATAAAATAATACCGTATTTATGCCGTGTCTCGGGAAACAATCAACAGATTTCTTTCAAATTTGGCGAAGAAGTATGTACCGTGGTAGGACATATTAATTTATATGTTTTAAGTGTGCAAATATTTTATTTCCTGAATGGCGCCTATGAAAATATTCTAGTTTAGTGTGCTATATTTATGAAACTATATAAAATATTTAAATACAATTTTTTATATTGTATCTATGACAACCATGGAACGTGCAAATATATAAACTTTTGGTTCTCCATTTATGAAGATCGTCACATGAACAATGGAGATTTTAAACTGTATCTCAATGATCAATCAACCCATTTATACCAAAATTGCTACAGTAGGGTTTGTAAATCAACATATTTTATCTGCGGCAGGCATGTTTTAATGGGGTTTAAAAATAATTTAGATTAATTAGTTATATCTACAAAATGTTTCAACAGAATTTAACCAAATTTTCTATGCAAACAGTATAAATTAGAAGCATAATTTATGCATACAGAGATATTCTTTTGTGGGATTTTGTGTAAAGTAGTGTCAGGTGAGTAAAATGAACGTTTCCCCATATTTCCTGAATAATTTAACTAATTTCTACAAAGTTTTTCACACCTACAGAGGGCCATGTTAAATTACATAATTTAAATAGGGCTAGACACTGATTTTCAAAATGGTGGCGTTATGAATATTTAAACATTTTTGACATATATTTAACAATTTAACCTAATTCATTCATAATTTTAATGCTGGCAGTATCTATTAGACACAAATCACATCTAGAGAACAGTTTTTAAGCAATTTTGGAAGATAACGCCGATTAATAAAATGAGGTTTTTTATGCCATATCTCGGAGACCAATCAAAAGATTTTCATTAGATTTTTCACGCAAGGAGCGTTATGGTAGGCCATGTAAACTTACGTGCTTTAGTGGCTCAAATAGATACTTCTTTTCAAAATAATGGCCGAGTAAATATTTCAGGCTAGTGAACCCTATCATTCAAAACATTAGACNGATAGATACTTCTTTTCAAAATAATGGCCGAGTAAATATTTCAGGCTAGTGAACCCTATCATTCAAAACATTAGACTGATTACATCCGAAGTTTATGCTCCGAATCCTACCTCCGTGGTGCAGATAATTGCACGCTAGCTTAATTTTAGGAGTCCTTCTGAATTCGAATCCCGGGCAAACCACTCGTATATTTTAATTGTCTTGGTATTGTTTCACATGTTTTTGGTTTCATCTCTGATGATATTGCTGTCAGCGAGACATCAACGGCTACCTATCACGTAGGTTTATAAAAATTTGACTAAAATTGATTTTCATTCCTGTAGAGGAAAGTAGGCTCATTAGATGTCAGTAACTTCTTGTTTTAATTCCTGCCTTCCGAGGCCATTTTACTTGTTACGACCTAAAGTACGATGTTTTGAGGGTGTAGAGACCGGAGGCTATATGGCGCACGAGACTCGCCAAGGTCGCCTCGTGCAGGAATGAACTCAGTTTACGGCTCGAGTTAACGACTCTGTCGCTCTCGCAAGATCCAAGTTACGACCAGAGACGTGGTTGGGAGGTGGAGGTGAGAAAGAACAAGTGTAACCCATGCAGTGCAAGGAGTTAAGTTACTGCCGAGTAACCCCTGGCAGGCAATTTTGTTATTCGCGGGAGCGTCAATTTCCGTAGGCGTTTGTTGGCTCTAGGCTCTCGAAGCGCACGTGGGGGAAGACGGTATCTTGCGGAGTTCCCCCAGTGGAGTGACTGCAAATCCTCAGAAGACATTAAAAAATGATCACAAGAAATTTTCCACATTTTTTTTCTAACTTAAGGTTCCCGCCTACCTGGAGCTTTTTCCCGCGTTTGAGGTCGAGAAGCGCGGGAGCGATAAGGGCGAGACTGCCACGCGCATCANGCCTACCTGGAGCTTTTTCCCGCGTTTGAGGTCGAGAAGCGCGGGAGCGATAAGGGCGAGACTGCCACGCGCATCAAATGCGACAACGCTGCAAAGAGCAAGGATCTGAACTGACTTGCAGTGTTCTCGTCGCACTGCGTGTACCTATAGGACTTTCAGCTGTGACTCTATTATTTTATTGGTGTTTTTTTATGTATCTGATGCGTATATTTTAATTTAAAGCACTTTGAAAAAGCAGTTTTTTTTTTAGCCGTTTTGGAGTACTCTGAAAAGGTGTTTCCAACTTTCGTACATTTTGAAAGTTCTCAACAGCCCNGCCTACCTGGAGCTTTTTCCCGCGTTTGAGGTCGAGAAGCGCGGGAGCGATAAGGGCGAGACTGCCACGCGCATCATATGCGACAACGCTGCAAAGAGCAAGGATCTGAACTGACTTGCAGTGTTCTCGTCGCACTGCGTGTACCTATAGGACTTTCAGCTGTGACTCTATTATTTTATTGGTGTTTTTTTATGTATCTGATGCGTATATTTTGATTTAAAGCACTTTGAAAAAGCAGTTTTTTTTAGCCGTTTTGGAGTACTCTGAAAAGGTGTTTCCAACTTTCGTACATTTTGAAAGTTCTCAACAGCCCNGTTTTTTTTAGCCGTTTTGGAGTACTCTGAAAAGGTGTTTCCAACTTTCGTACATTTTGAAAGTTCTCAACAGCCCTCGTCTGAAGTGTGTGTTCCTTTCTTAGAACAGCACAGTGGACGCAAGTTTAACAGTTTCGCAGGAAAACATGTATTTCAAACACTCTGCAACGCAGTTCAAGCGCCAGGTAGGGGGAACCTTAAATTTATTGAAATTTATATTAATTTAGATTTCGTGTACCTAGAGCTTGTGGATTTCAGCGAAACAATCCGAGCATAATGCACACCAGGGCGATTCTATTAATGGCCCACGGGTGTCAGGAGGTACTCCAGACTTCTCAGACTGGCACGCGTCAACTGCAATCTTCACTAGCGTTAAGCTTGTAATAAGATTATATATATTATCCCATGTATTACATATATACATATATATGACCTATATGTATAGATGTATTCACGTAAATAAAAGTTTGTATGTTTGTAAGTATGTTTGTTTTCTATACGATTTTAAGCCATTTGAGTGATTTGGATCAAATTGGACAGGGATGCCCTTCAGTACCCAAATTAAAATATTGTCAGCAGTGGCGGATCTAGAGAGTGTGCTACATGAGGGGCGGGAAACTGCTTTACGATCGAACAACGTGCATACCAATAAGCATTATGCTTAAATGCTTCAAATAAAATGTAATACTAAGTAAATTATATATATATATATAGAAATACTTTTTAATTAATGCATTGATTTTGCACTAATTAAAATGTACTTGTGTCAAGAATAATAATTTAAGTGTAAAATAAAGCCCCAATCAGCGAGGGGGGTGGGGGTGCTCAAGCCTCCTTAGCCACCCCCTTGTAACNGGCCCAAAATTCTGCCGGAAACTGGAAACCTCTAAAATGAGGTTGTTTATCTCTGGACCCCCGTTAGGACCCAAACGGCTATAACGGTGTCGTGTATCTCTCATTACCCTCTTACGTCTGGGCAACACTGGGTGGTTTATCTAGTAGGGCTACTCTGTAATATAAGGGAGCCACGAATTTGTAATGAGTGTGGCTCCTCAAGCATTATAATTATTTGCAAGTAGCCCGATGGGAAAAACTAATTGAACAGCCCTACTGTAGACAGCAATACATGCCATCGGTTTTTGTTTTCCTTTCCCATTGGCTGCTTTTCGCTTTAAAAAAGCCATTTTAGAACACGATTCCACCAATCAAGAAATAAAGTAAACGAGCCTCTACTATTTTGAAATCCAGCTCGTCCCTAAAACGTTCGCGAAATATCACTGCCCCTGCATCTACACTGTAATTTTTTCTAAGTGTTATTGAGATTATTTGCAGTTTTACAATACTTTATAAAAATTCCATACACACCTCTTTATACGGTACAACAGCTATATATATTAGTAATGACCATGAATCACTTTAATTATTGAAGTCAGTGTTACAAACTATGAGACTCTGTAATTATTTCACTTAAGACAAGTGAATGTATCCACGAATGATGTGCTATTGAAACATAGCCATTATATTGGCGGGTGTTGGAAGGAGGGGAAAGTAGAAACTTTAAGTTTTCTTTCGGGTGTAAAAATCGTCAATGCTTTTTAAGTTACTTTCTCAGGGAAAATATGTTCACGCGATCACGCTGCCATAAGCATTTCACCTTCCCTCTTATTTTTGTAGCAAACCAAACAGACTGTAATNTATGTTCACGCGATCACGCTGCCATAAGCATTTCACCTTCCCTCTTATTTTTGTAGCAAACCAAACAGACTGTAATAAACGTTTGTTGGTTTATATTGCCAGTAACTGTCATCCCGACGCAAAACCAAAATGGCTAAGAAGTCTTAAAAACGGCATACTTAAACGACGCCTTTAAACATCGCGCCAATCACGAGACTGCTACAACATATCTTACATATACGTCTTGTGTTACCATAGCAACCATTCAACAGATTCCTCTATGCAAAGCGCACCTTATAAAAAAATAACTTTGTGAATTTTCTGTCTTTCTGAATGTTTGTATTAATGTTGGAAATATATTTTATGACATTAAAACAACTTGCAATTAATAATGTGATTTAGAGCTGGAATAAAGAAAATATATCTGCCACAAACAAATAATAAATATTATTAATAAATATTACATTAATATACACACTGCAAAAAGAAACTGAAATAACTGTGATATGAATAAGAAGCGATTATTTGAGGCGTTACACTGTGTTTATTTGTGGGTTTCATTCCTATAGTTTCAAAAATATATTACTGAAAAGATTTTGATTTCAAGTGTATCTTATAATAAAACGGCAAACGGAATGTACCAATATTTTTATTAATTAATTCTAATAACATCGAAGTACTACNTTAATTAATTCTAATAACATCGAAGTACTACCAGCACTAAAAGTTTGGTTGAAATAACTATAATTGTTGGGTGGATATGACATAATAAATGAAAATATTTGTGTGGTTGCCATTGTGAAAATATGTGTGTTACTAAGGTTCATTGTACTCGGGTTATGAAAAAAAAAACGAGTTTTCTTATGGGACAGTTTGGCAAAGGAAAAATTTCCGCCGCTAGGTTCGCAGTGTTCCAAAGAGGTCACATCTAATTAAAATTTTAAGCTACAGGAATGATAAAAAAAAAAGAAAGGTTTTACTTAGTTACGAAGTTACTTTATATTTGATTTAGGTTTATTTAATTATCCTGTTCTATAACGTATGAAATAGAGAAAATCTGGTACACATGCGGTACTAGCGCTCACATAGTGGCAGACATTTTCATTGACAAACTTTTAACATTGATCTTCCCAACCTGAGCAGAATTAACCTTAGTGTTAATACAGCACTCTTCGTGTTCAAAAATTTGGTAACAATCGTTTTGGTAGTTTTGGAGATATGATATAAAATTTAACCCAGGTAGCCCTATCTCACAAAATGGTGCACCAAAGCGGCACGAATCATCACCTTAAATGGGGGCAATATGTACGATGAGTTTACCATGTTTCTTTTAAATTGGTCAAATGTGGCATTCTAACGTAAAATATTATCATGCTCATAGCTTTGAAAATAAGTCTTTATATTGGAGCTTAAATATGTTTAGGGCGCTATTTGAATGCTAAATTAGTAAGTTCTCATTCTTTTGTCCGTAAAACAAACACAACTAATGTAATGAATTCACTGTTCACAGATTTAAAAGTTACACTCTTAATACAAAGGTAAGACATAGAACTTATTCTCCATATCTTTGTCAATATTACTTGGAGCACGCCTGTCACTGTTTCCATTAAAATATATAGGCTGTACCAATGGTTAGGAAATTTTTTCAAAAGTTGGTTTCATAAACGTGCTCAATCAACCGCGAGCAGCCAATGTCCGAAATACATCTTCCTTTCTCCTGTCACCNCATAAACGTGCTCAATCAACCGCGAGCAGCCAATGTCCGAAATACTTCTTCCTTTCTCCTGTCACCCGCAAGCGCAACAGCATTCACAAGTACACTGCAGGTTGAAATACAGCAATACGGGCTGAATTGAGTTGAGTGGAGAGATTTTGGCGTCTCTTAACAACGAGGTATTGACAGCCGAAGAGGGTGAAACAAGGTGAGAATGGAGCAGCGCCGGAATGCAAGGGCAAGGGAAACGGTAGATCCCCGAGAAAATCCGGCATCGTCCGGCACTATTCCCACTTGCGAAAATCCGGTTCCCCTGGGTGGGAGGCGAGCAGGCTAACCGCTCAGCCACCGCGGCCCCTTAGCAAATCTGAACTTTCTTTTTATTCCCCCCTACGTTCTCAGTATAATCAAAAACGTTTTAAAGTGAAAGGCGGTGTTTCGTATCGCTTTGTCTACTTTTCCATTCTCCTCTTACAATCCCTTGGTTGCGCCACCGGCAGAGCTGCGACTATTAGTTGTCTTAATCATTTTTTAACTAGTGGAGAGTGAGCGATCGACGTCGCCGCCATGCATATTCATGGGCGGTAATAAGCAGTTACCGTTGACACCTAGGAGCGAGTGCCAGGCGCGAGTTCAATCAACCCGACATTAATTGAACAAGCTGGTCCCCGCCACGAGGCAATGCGTTGTCGCAAGCATAACCGCCTAATAAGTTGCCTCTCGATTACATTCTGTCATGTTTCTCTCGACCCGCCCGGCGCGAAGTGGACAGNCATAACCGCCTAATAAGTTGCCTCTCGATTACATTCTGTCATGTTTCTCTCGACCCGCCCGGCGCGAAGTGGACAGTGGCTGCTCGCATTTAATAACGTAGGCTGCGCTAAATGATTCGTTACTTTTGCTCCTACATCAGCGTTATTTTGTACACGTCTGTCGCTCGACGCCTTACCGTAGTTGTCGATCTCGAAATTATGCGTGAAGACACGCTCCTACGGAGTATCATAACGCCAGCATTTTGTTTTATACGCCAAATAAATAAATTAACTACATAGTTTTGATAATATATAAGTTTCCAAAATATTTTCACAATGCAGTTTTAGTATCAAAGAGTAAGTTAATCAACTCTTCAGTAAGATTTTGTTCTGTGGTTTAGTTTACCTGGAACTCTACATAAGATTATCATAACCAGATCATAAGAACACCCTACAGTATTTTCGCGCAAAGAATGCCTGTCTGTATTTANAGGACACCCTGCAGTATTTTCGCGCAAAGAATGCCTGTCTGCAGTTGTATTTCAAAACGCTTAGGCTCATATCCTACGCATCTTAGGTTGACTGCCGTGAATCACTAACGTTTATTTATGGAGAACCCTTGCTTTGATTGGCTCGGTCAAGTACCGAAAGGTTTTTTCTTTATAAAGACGCACGGCTTAGCAACCATAGAAAAACTGCAGACGTTCACATGCGATGTTGAAATATAGTCTGCATGGGTCTTTGTTTTGTGACAATCGTTGCTCCTATAAGTTCAATTTTTCAAAACATTTATTTCCTGCACATGATTAATTATATGTTATGTTTGAAATATATATGAAATGTACCACGCGTCAAATTTTCAAGTCACCATCTACCAGTTTTCCTGGATTAATAGTGACATCATGATTAGTTGTATTGCTTCCGTACACAATAAGCCTGAAAAACACGACNGACCAGTTTTCCTGGATTAATAGTGACATAATGATTAGTTGTATTGTTTCCGTACACAACGAGCCTGAAAAACACGACTTTTTTTTAAAAAGCGCATAGTTTTCGCAAACTATCTATAACTTACTTGCTCTTAACAAGCCAGAATTAAATCACAGAATAAGTAAGTATACGAAAGAGAAACGACGTGGCGGTTTCTTTGATGTAAGCGAACTCGATTGCTCATTGGCCGCGCGAAACTACTGTATGGAAACGAGCCTTGAGTCTGATTGGCAATTATTACGTTATTGTCTATATCCTATTGGTAGAGTCGCCGTCTGACAAATCAGTCTTCAAGAGCTAATAGTAAACGGCGTTCCGCCATAATAATGGCCGGTGACGAGAGAGCGCAGTTGGCTCCACCATTTCACCTCTGTATTCTTAAGTACTCTGTGATTCATTACTCTCCTCCCAAATCACGTGCCACAAAGTTATTTCCACGAGCCAGGAGCCGCACGATTAGACGTTTCGAAGAAGAGGAAGGGGACGGACGCACGCGGATTTACACGATTATTTCGAACGCCTCGTCTCCGCTTAGTTTTTACTCCAAGTCGTGTGCACAATTTGTTGCCAGCCCCTGCCAATATATACGCGACTGTAAAAAAAAAAAAAAAAAGAATATCTAAGGGCAACACTAGAATCTCAGAAAGCCCCGCACTGTTATCCGATGCGAGATCGCCGGATTACCATAAAACGGCAATTTTGGCGTGGCCATCTTATTAAATTTCGCTGCCCCATCCCGCATTGCCTTTACATGGTCATGGACTGCCCCGTTAAGAATTCTCGACTAGAAGTATACGCCGCGTCACCCCCTCCCGAACAAGCCGTTATTATTATTACCATTCGCTACCGAAAGTGGCGAGAGACCCAATTAAAAACCAGACCCGTATATTATTGCGGGTTGTGATTTTTTTTTTTAATAGATATACATGCTGTTAACGTGCGGGGATTTTCCTTACATGGATGAGGACGACAAGTATTCAGGTACTCGCGACGCTGAATGTTATTAACTAAACAACTCCTCTTATTGGCGAATTTCCCGTCAGAATAAGCTTATGCGAAGTCTTACAGTGCAGGGGACTCGGANCGGGTTGTGATTTTTTTTTTTAAATAGATATACATGCTGTTAACGTGCGGGGATTTTCCTTACATGGACGAGGACGACAAGTATTCAGGTACTCGCGACGCTGAATGTTATTAACTAAAACAACTCCTCTTATTGGCGAATTTCCCGTCAGAATAAGCTTATGCGAAGTCTTACAGTGCAGGGGACTCGGAAAACTGCTTGCACATAACGTTTCAAAACAACAACGATAACGCAACGCTTTTGATACAGGACAACGAATTGAACATTTCACGAGAAGGTACACATGCTCGGAAATCCGTGGCTTGGCCGCCGTGAGGCGACAAACTTGAGTACAAAGTGTTTGTGGATTGTTGAAGATGCAAAACCGATTAGCCATCTAAGCAAGATTGGTGGACTATCTACTGGGAAACAGACTAAACCGACCACGATTTCACGTATTCCTAAAGGAGGTTTTCCCTGCACTACTGTATGAAGTGCTACTGTGGGTTATATAGGTATACCGTGACTGCAAACCAACGAGACCACCTGGATGCCACATATTGAAATTGAAAGATTTGGCAGAGTGGGGCCTGTTCCATTGCCGCCATGGTCACCAGATATTACTGTTATAATTTCTCAAAAGTCAGTGGGCTAAACCAGGTTCGTTAAGGGATGCAGGTCCTATTTAAATAAAAGAGTTAATTATAATTAACTAATTTTATTTACAATAACTACCAACAAAATGTTCTCGACCCAAATTCTCGCAATAAATTGATATCACTTGCTGTTTACAATTACTGAATTAAATCAAAACAATTTACTTTTACCTCAGCGAAATTAATGTATTAAAATAATTAAAAATCAGCCCCAATAGACAGCGCATTAATATATATTCAATTATTGTATCAATTATATGTCCATATTTGACAGTTCTAATATTTACAATCAAATCCGTATTACATGTTCATTCAGTCCTACCTCAGTTTAGTCCAGGTCCCACCAGTCCACATAGTTATAGAGTTCTCCGAGCGCCCTCATGCACAGTATCCTTTACTTGTCGGGTTTGACGCCCTCTCGTCCATTCACACCACAAAAACCTCGTCCACCGTCGTCTCGCAATCTCCCGTCGTCATCCGTCCCCTACACGTCGCTCGATTACTGCACTCAGCTAATTGGCTTCCACGAAAAGGCTGCTGATAACCCAGCTGTGGCTCCTATTTATAGGGTTGTAGGCCATCGACCGGAAATTCCTCTAAATGCCACATTGCACCGAGGGCCCTAGTTCCCAGAATATTCTTGCGCATCCTCTAAACTCATTGGAGGGGAGGAGGTGGTAGGGCTGTGATGCCAGCCAGATTACTGCTGTCAATCATCCCCCAAGCAAGCGCCGGGACAGTGAGCGGGTATGCCTGGGGGAGGGTCGAGGTGGGACACCACCACAGAGCCATACTGCTCATGGAGCTCGCGTCAGCGCGTAACACTGCCCCCTCCTTAAGTTGGTTCATCCCCAACTAACTCTCCAACATCAGGGCTTTCGTATAGTATCAGTTGGTCGATGTGGTCAACCTTAGGCTTCGCCCGAAAGCCCGGTAGACCACATCATTTATCTGTTTCAGGATACTGTATGGGCCTTCACAACATTTCTGTAGTTTCGGGCAATATCCCTTGCACCTCTGAGGGTTGTACAACCGCACCAGGTGTTCTTCTTGAAGTGTATCTTAAGAAATGCTCTGGTTATATCGTGTTTTCATATAGGCTCTTAATTTTAAGGTGCCTGCGGGCAAACTCATGAATGTCGACTAGCTTTGGATGTAGTTTAATGGCATATTCTGGGTTGGCTGGTTCTTCCACTGGATGCCTGAATATCACATCACCAGGGAGGTGGAGCTCTCTCCCAAACATCATCCTTGAAGGTGTTATCCTTGTAGACTCGGGGATCGCCGAACGATATGCCAGGAGAAATAAGGGTACCTTGGGGTCCCAATCTTTCTGGTTGTCTTTTACGAAGTTCGCCAGATACTGTTCCACGGTACGAATTAGCCTCTCGACCATCCCATTCGACTGAGGCTGTAATGCTGTTGTACGAGTTTTCTGCATTCCTAAAATCTTTGTTTCCTCTTGTAAAGAAGTTGCTTCAAAATTTTGTCCTTGATCAGAATGAAGATTAAGTGACATTCCAAACCTGGAGATAACATGCTCTACATGTGCATCAGCTACCGTGTCAGCCTCTTGGTTTGGCACCAGTTATGACCTAGGGCCAATTTGTGAAGTAGTCTTGTACTACCAGAAGGTACCGATTCCCCCTCTCAGTGATTGGTAGTGGTCCGTGAATGTCCACTGCCATCCTCTCAAATGGGGCTCCAACATTTTAGTTCTGAAGGGGACCTCGTCCCTTTACCCTCGGATCCTTCCTCGAGGTACATGTATCACACAGGTGGCATCACTTCTCAACATCCTCCCGACAATGGAGCCTATAGAATCTCATTCGAACTTTGTCAATGGTCTTATTTACACCGAAATGACCACCTGCCGCTGTGTTGTGCAGTTCTCTTAGCACTTCTGGGATTCGGCACTTTGGTGAGATCAATTGTAAATTACTTTGTTTTCCATAATTATTTTCCCAGTTCCTGTAAAGAACACCATTCTTTATAACAAGGGAATTCCACTGTGCCCTTATTGCCTTGACTGTCATGTCTAGGCTAGATATCTCCTTCGATCTTGGTTGATGCACTTCCTTCCTTCTACTCCAACATTGGATGCAAGGTGGGGTCACTTAGCTGATCATTTCTTATGTCCTTTTCATTCCATGAGGTAACCCATCGTAAGGTACAGGACCTTGAATTCTTGTCCTCCTTGCTTTCCACGATACACCACCCTTTTCCTCCTGGTGTTCAGAATGACAGAATGGTTTGCATGGTCTCCTGGAAAGTGCATCTGCATTGCTGTGAAGGTGTCCAGATCTGTGATGTATTTCAAAGTCATGTTCTTGCAGGTGCTGTATCTACCTGGTTATTTGACCTTCGATGTTCTTGTTATTTAGCAGCCACATAATGAAGCATGGTAAGTTCTTAGGATGAAGTGACTGCCATAAATATATTGATGAAAATATGCAATTGACTTCACCACTGCCAGAAGCTCCTTGCCTGTCACACAGTAATTACTCTCAGGCTTGTGTACCATCTTACTGAAGTTTTCAAATGGTCTCTCCTTTCCATCCTGAATCTGAGATAACCCAGTCTGATGCCTACATCACTAGCATCAGTATCCAGAACGAATTCACCCTCTCTACTCGGGATGCCCAGTACTGTGGGAGATATCAGAATTTCCTTTAGTCTATTAAAATCAATTTCGTACTCTGGGGTACAATAAAGTTTTCTTATTGCCTCAGTCAATTCATGCAGAGGTTTAGCGATAGTGGTAAATCCGGGCACAAATCGACGGTAGCAAACACATAAGTCCAGGAAACATAGAATTTCAGTTTTATCCTTTGGTAGAGGCCAATCTTTTTTTGCTCTTGTCTTCTCATACGTGTTGGAAGTTTATTTAAAAGAGTTTTTACTCTAGAGATTAGAGAACTCGGCAAGTGTTTCTTTCATATAATACTACTGCCCAGTAACATGTTATGACATGACTGTAAACAGTGGCATTTTCGTTTCATACATTTTGAATATTACTGTACTACTATCTAGTAGGTAATTTTGAACCACAGAACATGTGGCGTGGCACTGAAAGTGCTATATTGTAGAAAAACACTGCGTAGTTAAGAAGTTGGCGAGTATTTTAAGAGTATTAGGTGCGGTAAACTTAACAAAGCAGAGCGCAGTGAACGCCTACAAATTTTCGAAGTACTCACATGACATTTCACTGACGAGTGGCATTTATTTGGATGGAACTTAATATAAAATTTTTATTTTATTGTTGTTAAAAGCGGTGTGTGTGTGTGGGGATGTGCTGTTATCTGTTGCGTAAACATAACATTGCAACGGAGTCGTAAATATTGAAAATATCAATTAAAATTATTTGCTATAATTATGATTTATTGAGCATATAAGGCATAGCACAACTATTTTTTTTTATCACAGATATATTAACATGTCACTTTTACTTTCGATATAGAAAGCTAAAAATACTAACCAAATTTTTTTGAATTATTTTACAAAAATTGCCTACTAATAAATGGCTGAATACAAAATTATATGCTTACTATATTAAAACAATAAAAATCAACTGAAGAAATACGACAAAACGCAGTTCTTAAAATAGTACAAACGTGGAATGTCAATAGATTTGAGTAATTTTTGTTACCAACATCTACAAAACCAGATCCTTCTATTTAGCTGGATGTCAAGTATTGTCAAGCCTATCTCCCGACTGGCTATTATTGTATTTTAGCGAGAGGCAGTAAAACCTGGCATAAGTGCTTAACAACTATCCCACCCACTATGTTCAGCTCTGTGTTACCCAAATAACTAACAATTGAAAACATCGCGAAGAATTGTAGTGCAAATTATTTTCTTCCGTATGGAAATTTGATAAGACCTGCTCACCCCATAATTTCAGGTTGGCATTAGACTTACTTTAATATGTTGGTGCATTTGTGTTCAAGCCTACATATGAGCACAGTTGTAGGTTTTAGAGGGGAGTAATTTAATAAACCACAGAATCGTGTTAGATAAAATATAGCTGTTCTGTCAAATGTCACTGCATTCTTACTAATGGATAAATCTCAGGCTTTAGTTCAGTCCCGGGTATGGATGGATAAGGTTTAAAGACTAAAGTTTTTGTTGTTTTTTGTTGTTATTTGATATACACCCTTGCGATATATGACTCGTTTATTTTAAGAAATGGGAAAATAAACGTGTTTCATTGAAATCAGACATTATCATTACATGTATCACTGTTTAGCAAGTTAGATCACTGTTGGCAGTTGTAAAGTCTGTAATTGCTAATTCAGTTGTTAACGTCACATACTAAATATTAAAGCTTATTTTAAAAAAAACTGACTCTGCACGTAAAACACAATAACCACTCACAGCAGAATTCTTATTTTTTAAATTAGTATTAACCAATTATAATTTCGTTGTAAAATACTTCTCTCGTGTAGATGAGCAAATAAAGTGTTTTTAAACATTGAAATTTCGACAATATAGCGCTATTTGCGAAGTTTGAACAAAAGTGTGTGTATCAAATACATAATTGTAAATTGTAACGAACTAGGGCTTCCGTGTAAACAAAATGACCTTATTACGATATGTGAAAGGCTTGTTTACGTTTTTATTATGGCCATTTTAAACAAAAAAAAAGGAAATATTTTTGCACTAACTCTACCTAACTTCTAATCCACAATACTGGTTCCTAGATCTAACCTATTGTGTTCGGTTAAACACCCGTGCATTTGTAACGTGTCACTTCAAATGCTGCAAAACTGAGTGCATTAACAATTTACTTATTATTCATGAATAAAATTACTGTACTTCTTTAATCTGACGACAGAGGGAGTTGTACAAAGGGTAGCTATTCTTATTCGCATTGATTTCCTATTCTTAGACGAAGGTGGATTACTTAAACTGTACTTTTTCTACGCATATTTTACGTTGCTGCACGTTCATATCACTCTGGTAAAAAGCACGTCTACATGCATGATGTTTCAGCCTTCGGGCAGGTGACGTTAAAATGAAAAAGAAAAATGAATGCTGGCTCCTTATCGCATATTTTTAAGAAGCCGAATCTTCCGTAGAAAAACGGAACACACACAGCGATAAATATCATGTGTGTGTAATGCAACCCGTGAGAAACTTATGGCACACACTACTGTCGTGTCTTCCTGTCATCTCACATGACAGATATCTGTTGTCACCTCCCCTCCTCCCGCTACAACCTCCTTTCCATTTCGACAAGCTGTTTTGTTCACAGTTTGCCCCCGGAAATGTGCGGTATTTGTACGAATATTGCTATTTATTGCTAAACTACAGAAAATAGCTATATGCTGATGCATATTATTTTTTATTTTACTGGCTTACTGAAGCAGGGCGCCCCATATGATTTCTCCGTAAACTTAATAACATGAATTCTAGAATCTTTAAAGTATTATCTTTTACAGAAAAATAACACAATCAAGATACTTTTTCGTATTTTTTTCCGTGTTATTTTGAGTATTTGAAAACATCGATGAACTCATATTTAATGAGTCGAAATTTCGAATTTCTTATGTCAGTCTCGACAAGTTGTACGGCGCCCTCGTCGTGTCACCCTCGAAATGTCGATGTCGACTTCGACACTTCAACTTCGGCATCAACATGTCGAATTCGGAATTGACATGTCGACCTCAGCTTCGACATGTCGACTTCGGCATCGACATGTCAACCATGACGACTAATAGATTTTTAAAATAATATCGACACATCGACGTACATTACATGTCGATGTCAACTTCGACATATCGCACAGCCCTAACTGCAGAACTGCTCTACCTGCCCAGCGATGGTTTCATTGGCGACTTACGTTCTCCTCGCAGCTCGCATTCAATGGCTCGGTGGTGGTCAACGTCAGCTCCTCGCCAGACACTGCATACCTTCCTTGCTTCTGTAACAATTACTGCCATTCTTTCTTGAGGGCCCTTGCTTCCTGTTCTATTTCCTGCTCAAAACTATCTACTCTTCCACAAACGCTTTCCAGTTTCCTGTCCACCATTTCGTTAACATTGTCAATCTTCTTATCTAAATTTTCACCCACTTCACTAACTTCTTATATTCTCTTATTTACATTTTCGTTCATACTGTATATTTTTCTATCCACATTTACATTCAAACTGTCTATTTTCTTATCCATTTTATGGACTACCTTGCTAACATTATCTATTTTTCTGTCTACCAGTTCACTAACACTACTAACAGATTCATTTCCACTATATATTTTACTAATTACAGTTTTATTTATTAAACTATGTACAACAATATTTATTCTGCTATTTACTACATTACTTATTTGGCTACTCAGTCCTTCGATCAAGGCACGAAGTGCTTCCATGTCTGCCGACATTTTCCTGGCTAGCATTAAAAAATTTCTTAATAATTACCTGGCTAATTAATACAACTANCTTCCATGTCTGCCGACATTTTCCTGGCTAGCATTAAAAAATTTCTTAATAATTACCTGGCTAATTAATACAACTATTATATTTACATATTTATCCTGCTGGTTAATATCCTACTCTAATATTCTTGAAAAATGTTTTATGTCTTTAAATGCCTCCATCCCACTTCTGACACCAGTGTTCCTATTTCTCAAAAGTGAGTGGGCTAAACGAGGTTCATTAAGGGATGGAGGTCTTAATTAAATAAAAGAGTTAATTATAATTTCCTAATTTTATTTACAATAACTAAAAACAAAATTCTCTCTACNCTTCCATGTCTGCCGACATTTTCCTGGCTAGCATTAAAAAATTTCTTAATAATTACCTGGCTAATTAATACAACTACTATATTTACATATTTATCCTGCTGGTTAATATCCTACTCTAATATTCTTGAAAAATGTTTTATGTCTTTAAATGCCTCCATCCCACTTCTGACACCAGTGTTCCTATTTCTCAAAAGTGAGTGGGCTAAACGAGGTTCATTAAGGGATGGATGTCTTAATTAAATAAAAGAGTTAATTATAATTTCCTAATTTTATTTACAATAACTAAAAACAAAATTCTCTCTACNTGTCTTAATTAAATAAAAGAGTTAATTATAATTTCCTAATTTTATTTACAATAACTAAAAACAAAATTCTCTCTACCCAAATTCTTACAATACATCGATATCACTTGCTGTTAACAATTAAATTAATTCGATCAATAAAATTTACTATTACCTCAAATAAATTAATGTAATGAATTAAAAATCAGTCCCAATAGATAGAGTATCAAAACCCATTAAATTATTATATAATTTACATGTCCTTATTTGACAGTTCCAATATTTACAATAAACATTCACACCACAAACACCTCGTCCCCCGTCGCCTCGCAATCTCCCGTTATCGTCCGTCCCCTACACGTCGCTCGATTACCGCACTCAACTAATTGACTCCCACAAAAATACTACTGACAGCCCAGCTGTGGCTCGTATTTATAGGGCCGTACGCCATCTACCGGATATTTATCTAAATGCCGCGTTGCGCCGAGGGTCCTAGTTCCCAGATTATTCTTGAGCAACCTCTAAACTCACCGGCTTCTCCANCCATCCCCCCGGGCGAGCGACGTGGCAGCGAGCGGGTCTGTCTGGGAGAGGATATGGTCGAGGTGGGTCACCCCCATAGAGCCGGACCGCATATGGAACTCGCGTAGGCGCGTAACATTACATCGCCATGAATATTTCATTTGGGGTACTATGGTGTACGAGGCTCCAGTAATATCCGAGGAAGATTTTATCGCACAAATCCACTCGGCTGTTGAAATACAGTACTCTTAGCACACACCAAGGCGCCTTTGAACGTGTGAGTAGAGCTCTGCATCGTCGATGCCCACTTTGCAATGAAGCTGAAGGTTGGCACTTTTAACACCATTTGTTACCAATGATGTTATGCTCATGTTGGGTCAGTGGAGGTGTCTTACTATTGAATTTGTATTTAACCGCATGTTTTATGCCCGAAGCGTGTCGTATAACTTTAACGCCCCGTAGCAGCAAAACCACGCATTTCGGAGATGGGTTCCCTCACGTAAAATGTTAATCCGTTGTCATGTATCACATGCTGATCGTTGTCAACTATTTTTGAAACATCACATACACCGAAGAGCCAAAAAAACTGGACCTGCCTAATATCGTGTAGGGCCCCCGCGAGTACGCAGAAGTGTCGCAAGACGACGTGGCATGGACTCGACTAATGTCTGAAGGAATGCAGGAGGCATTGAAATCTGCGCCAATTTGAGAAAGGGTTGTACGTCTGTCACGTTTAATGATTCTCGTCAGTCGTTGTTTGTCCCGTTCGTTCACGATCTTTTTCCGGCCGCAGCAATGTCGAAGATGTGATATTTTACCGGATTCCCGATATTCACGGCACACTCGTGAAATGGTCGTACGCGAAAATCCTAATTTTATCGCTACCTCGGAGATGCTATGTCCCATCTTCAAACTCACTTAAATTTTGATAAACTGCCATTGTAGCAGCAGTAACCGATCTAGCAACTTTTCCAGGCTCTTGTTGTTTTATATAGGCGCTGCCGACCGCATCGCGTTACTCTGATTGGTTCCATACCCCTGTTATTTGCATACGCACGCCAATACCAGTTTTTTTTTTGGCTCTTCAGTGTACATACACCGTGGACGACAATTATTGTGCCAAACTCACGGGGTTAAGAGGGGGATGCAAATTGAAGAAACTGATGCGAGTAACCCAGCGTCGCAAACTTTACTTTTCGCCTCAAACGCGTGAGTGAAGTTACAGGGGCAGGAAGGCAACAAACGCGATTCAAGGTGTAATCGACGCGAGCGTGGAGACGGCATTGGCTGTCGGCAAGTCAGTATGTGCACGCAGCCGGTTGGAAAAGCACGGTAGGCTTTCCACGAGTAGAGCTGGCCGTTATGCATCTCGTGTACGGCGCAACCCACAGTAGTTTACGAGCAGCGGAGGCCTTGTACCGATTGCGATAGCCATCCCTATCACGCGACTTTTGTACGGTTACTGGCGGCAGACAGGCTCGATGATGGCACTCCAGTAGACCTCATTACCACGTGCCTATATTAGATTCAAGTTTGCTTGTTGCCCACCTTCCGCTGTAACCTAACACTTATAATAGGCAAGGAGAAAGGGACGTTTGCGACCCCGGATTCGTTATATATATGTGGGTGTGTATATATATATATATATATATATATATATATATATATTCCTCCTGGGCCCTGTGAGAGTGGCACGTGAATTATGGTCCACGGTGTATACCGGGTGCTTTCGAACAACAGCGACGAACTCCGACAGGCTATTTCTTACGGAAATATATGCACAATTTACCGCTAATCTGATTTTTAAGGGAGCTGTGCGCCCCCACAAATTCCTTATTTAAGGTGGCCGCCTGGGTAGGCCGTCGAACGGCGGGGAGAGCTCCAGCAGAAAACGTTTTATTAAAAACCGTCCAACGCATCTGCATGAAATTGTGCTTACGAATTACAATTAAAAACGTTACGCGTCTGTGTACGTTTTTCAGTTCCTCCATTTACCTCTAAATCATGGTTTTCTGATAGTGAAAATGGCTCAAACGGGTGTTTTCACGCTCATTTTTAGGTATAAACATTCCGGTAAAAAATATTAAAATAGAATAGGAACGTGCATCAAACCTTTATTTTTATTATTATGTCATAAATGATAGGGTCTCCGCTGAAAGTCTCATAGAAGGGCGTTATCGACGGCAAGGCTGCACGCCAGTTCAGTGCTTTGTGCGTAGAGGCGATGAGAGTGTTGATGCGCATGTCTCGGTCGCCCCTAGCGCTCCCACTCTTTTAGGCCTCAGACGTGCAAAATTCCATCTACCAGGCGGACACCTTGAAATGCCGTCCTATAATTTGTGTGTTGTCTACCTGTCAGGCAACACATATTTTGTTTTGAGAGTTATGCATTAATATCTCGAAAAACGTTCACCTGAGAGTGTTCCGAAAATACGACCTTTTTTCTTAATTTAGTCGTACTGATACATAAGGTGCCGTAAAAAAAAGGCGTACATATGAGGGTTGCAAGGTTTCGTTCAATAATAAGACGCGAACACCCATTTTAATTATGAAGGGTTACGATGTCAACCGCATTTTTAGACCGCTCACGCTTTTGTAATAATTTTCTTTATAGTTATACCAATTATAATAGGAGGTTTTGGTAACTGATGATTACCTATTGTAGTTGGAGCTCCAGATATAGCATTCCCACGAATAAATAATATAAGATTTTGATTACTACCTCCCTCGTTAACATTTTTAATTATAAGAAGAATAGTTGATACAGGAACCGGCACAGGATGGACATTATTTCCTCCTTTAGCAGGATTAACTGGTCATAGAAAAATATCTGTAGATTTAACTATTTTCTCATTACGTATAGCAGGAATCTCATCAATTTTAGGAGCTATTAATTTTATCTCAACAACAGTCAATATAAAATCACCNCATTACGTATAGCAGGAATCTCATCAATTTTAGGAGCTATTAATTTTATCTCAACAACAGTCAATATAAAATCACCAGGAATATCTTTAGAAAAAATACCTTTATTTGTTTGATCAGTAATTATTACAGCAATTTTATTATTACTTTCATTACCTGTACTTNTCATTACGTATAGCAGGAATCTCATCAATTTTAGGAGCTATTAATTTTATCTCAACAACAGTCAATATAAAATCACCCGGAATATCTTTAGAAAAAATACCTTTATTTGTTTGATCAGTAATTATTACAGCAATTTTATTATTACTTTCATTACCTGTACTCGCTGGGGCAATCACAATATTATTAACTGACCGAAATATCTTCGTTATACAAAATTTCATTCGACGATTTGTTGCTTTATCGCAAGTAGTATATGATATTTTGAACGCAAAGAATTTTAAAATTAAATTTTTGGGGGGCACATAACTTTCTTAATAATCAATTTAGGTGAAAAGTGAAACGTATAACTGTCGTATTTTTGGAGTTTGTCGATGTTCAAAAACATCCGATATCTGCAAGGCATGTGGGTGTTTATGGGTGAATGTAAGCTAATTTGTTCCCTTCTTGGCCATGTGCGAGACTTATGTGTTTTTTTTTAGTGTGTATTAGCTTTAAGCACTTGCCAGTTGTAGGGTAAGCTTGTGTTTGATACGAACTGTAACTGGTTGTTTTCTTGTTTACTTGCTCTGCAGCTGACGACACACATAGCGGCCAATGCGAACACGCGTTCGATTCCCGGCGGGTTCGCTCCCGGATTTTCGTAGATGGGAATCGTGCCGGATGATGGCGCTGGTTGGTGAGCTTTCTCGGGGATATTTCGTTTCCTCCGCTCTTGAATTCCTGCGCCGCACCATATTCACTTAGTTTCACCCTCATATGCTGTCCTGATACAAATCTGGCCACTCCACCCCCACGCCGATTACTAATTCCTACTGCGCGCACACAAAATTTATAGCTGTCCTCATTTTACCCTGCAACACACATCTCCTAGGCGTAGAGTACCTAATAATACAGAGGTAAAGCAACCGCTTATACCGCGCCCTCCAGCAGCGCACGCCAGCGAAATGGCGTCACTGGCCAGCCACGTGCTGGGACTCCTTCCGCCAATCAGCGCCTGGTTACCTTCTCGCTATCCGGCAGAACGGCCAATAGGGAATGCCTCGCAACACGTAGCAGCCAATCAGAAAGAAGGTTCGTTATCAGAGCCTCGCGCAGCCATACGAGAATGGGTAGGCCCACATCAGTTGACCCACCACGATGTTTCGTCTCCGTATACTAATCTGTTGTGTCTTATTGGGCACTTCTCCGGACGGTGTCGAGACCACATGTTTACTGCTCTTCGCAGCAAGCACTTGGTGGCGCCCAGTTGCCTTACACGAGGAGCTGACGTCAGGTCAGCTCAGGGTCATCCGGCCGCTGCAGGTGTTAATTTATGTCGCCCACTGTTTACTCTACGCGGAGTTCTGCCTTTCCAGCAGGCGATGAGTCATCATCCCATTGGGGACACAATCTGTATTCAACATTTGCCATCATTTTCTAACAGGATGATGCCACAGAGTATTTAAGAATACAGAGGTGAATTGGTTGTGCCGACTGCGAACTCTCGCTACACGCGCCAGAAAAATGGCGTCCCCAGCCAGCAATATGGCGGGACGTCGTTTGGCAATGCAACCAGTTCTTGGAGACTAAGACTGACTTGGCAGACGGCAGCTCGACCAATAGGGAATATTCAATAACGTGCAATAAACAATTAAGACTTAAGACCCGTTTCCATAGCTTCGCGCGGCAAATGAACGTCTCGATTCTGTACACTTACCTATTCTTTGTCCCTGGGAGACGCTGAGCCAGAAGCACACAGCAGACAAGTACACAGAGACGAAATGGCGTGTCGGTTCCTCTGATGTTGGCGTACCCATTCTCACATGGCTGCGCGAGGCTCTGAGAACGAGCCTTGTGTCTGATTGACTACTGCATGCTGCGGGAAATTTCGCTGTTGGCCGTTCTGCCGGCTGGCGAGTAGGTCATCGGGTGCTGGTTGGCGAACGATGTTCCGACATTTTTCTGGCCAGTGACGCTATTTGGCTGGCGCGTGCGGCTGAAGTTCACGGAATAATCGGCCGTTTCGCTACTATATTGTTATTTACCCTGCCTTAAGAGAACCGGAAGTTGGCTGGATTTATTTGGGTCAAGTAGCGTGAGGTGGCGAAATAGTAACACACTGGACTTGCGTTATGGAGTACCCACTTTCGATTCCCGGTCCGGCCACGCTGATTTCGGTTTACCATGGTTTCTCGAAATCAGCCCACACGAACTCCGCGAAATTTTCTTCATTCAGGACTTGGCCGATTCCTTTCCTCACTGCTGACTGTCGAGCAACCGGTTCTATGATTAATGATTTTGCTATTGATGAGAAGCTACACCCACAATTAGGGCCGCGGTGGCAGAGAGATTAGCTTGCTCACCTCCCACAAAAGCGAACCGGGTTCAATCCCCGGNTCCACAATTAGGGCCGCGGTGGCAGAGAGATTAGCTTGCTCACCTCCCACAAAAGCGAACCTGGTTCAATCCCCGGCCGGGTTACTCCCGGATTTTCGCATGTGGGAATCGTGCCGGACGGTGCCGTTGGTCGGCGGGTTTTCTCGGGGATCCCCCGTTTCCCCCACCCTTTTATTCCGGCGTTGCTCCATACTCACCTCAATCACCCTCGTCGACTCTCAAAACCTCGCTGTTAAGAGCCGCCCAAATATCTTCACTCACTACACTCACAAATCGATCGAAATTTTAGTAACGATATTTGGAGGAAATTGAATAGCCCCTGCTGACACTCTTGATATTTTACAACTCTATAATAATATCAGCAAAAGAAAAGGAAAATAACTGATGTTCTTGAGTACTGAGGTGAACAACAATTTAGGATAAATATTTTCACCCCAACCGAACTCATTCGTTCGGGAAAATGTTTTTGTCTATTGGATACACATTTAATACGTACCGTACATGCATGTTTAAGACACCTTTGAAAAATATAAAAGAAATTCGACTTCTCCATCTATTACGGGACGACTTGCAAACGTCTGAATAAGTTCAGCAATGTGCTAGTGTCCCTCATGGCCACCGTTACTCTCTACGGAACAATTATCGGTAGGATGGTAGGACTAATGAAGGAAGGTGTCTGCTGAAAACCAGTAGTTTGGGAAATAATGCGAATATTTGAAATATTCCAGCCCACAGGAGCAGTAAGGATTGTACTCAGCAGGGAGCAAATATTAACATTTAGGAAAACTATTAATGCAAAGAGATTCATTGGGTCAGTCGGTTATGTTATTTTTCTTACGAAAAGAGAAGTAATTACATTTATGGACCGTAGGGTATAGAACATATAGTGCATCTGTTTTCTTTGTGATTTTTATAATATGCTCTTCTTTTTTTTTTTTCAGCTTGACGTTTGTGCAGAAAAGTGAAAAAGGGGGAAAATGTTGTTCCTTTTCACGCCATGAATATTCACATGTTCTTGCCGATAGCCTTCCATGGGCTTCGGGGGCGTGAGAAACCAGTGCTGGAAAATAATTGATACAGTAGGTGTAGGCGGGAGAGCGTAATTGTTTACGCTTGCAAATGAGCCGAGCATCGAGGCAAATGGACGAGCGAAATAAATGGCAGGCAGGAAAAAGAAAAAAAAAAATGAAGAACAGCCGCAACTGAGGTGATACATTTATTCCGTTGGCTGACGCCTTGTCCTTTCTCCGGGTCGATGTTTGTCCAGACCTGTTCCACTGGTGTAGACTAGCGGCTAGGTCTCTGGCACGCGCGCACGAACTGCGTGCGACACAGGCGAACTGTTCGTTTCCACACAGGTTATGTCATTACTTTTATTACTTTATTACTGTGTTATTCACATTAATTTTTCGTAAGTCGGAAATCGCAAGAGAGGGTTTATTTACGTGCACCGTAAACGCAATGAAATAAATTATATTCACCGGAATTACCTTAAAATTTCCTGCTGGTTTTATTGTGAGGTGGGTTCTTATTTCAGTTTCTTCTTAGTAACTGAATGCATTGTCATATAGCTGCTGGAGAAAATAAATGGTGGTAGCCACGCCTAAACCTCACCACAAATCATTTCAATGTTTGTTGTTGTTTACGGCAGAAAACTGGCAGCATACTCACCCGGGGACCAAGGTGTCACTGGCAACATTCACGTCGCGACGCAAATGGTTATCACATCCACCTTCATAGGTTTCTGTTTAACTGCCGGATGGATCATTAGCAAGTAGGTAGAAAAGCAAGCATAACAAAGCAGTTAGTATGATATATATATATATATATATATTCATGTGTGCAAAGGTCACCTGTTAAAGATTCGTTATCTGGATGGAAATATATAAAGAAAAAAAATTTATTAACCTATGTTCTCTCTTTAAAATCNATATATATATATTCATGTGTGCAAAGGTCACCTGTTAAAGATTCGTTATCTGGATGGAAATATATAAAGA
The DNA here is from genome assembly GCA_002778355.1 of Clitarchus hookeri. Taxonomy (NCBI): domain Eukaryota; kingdom Metazoa; phylum Arthropoda; class Insecta; order Phasmatodea; family Phasmatidae; genus Clitarchus; species Clitarchus hookeri. Next base: position 68,638 of record NQII01006654.1, on the reverse strand, counting down.
AAAAAAAAATTATTAACCTATGTTCTCTCTTTAAAATCATTAAAGTCTGTGCTTGTAAAATCCACGAGTAGATATAAAATGAGGGTTCTGGCACAGTCTGCAAGCTTCGGGGCTAGGAGCCATATGGCATCTGGCAGTGTAACAGTAGTGGAATCTGGTAGATAACCAGAAATGACCCATGACCTTGACCTCAATTGTCCATTTTCCCCGGATAAACTCAAAACTTATAGAATTTTCCTCAAAAATTCCCGAATTTCCCTACAAATCTGCAAAACGTTACACAACCCAAATTTTTATAAGTCACACTGTCTTAAAATAGCATTACCTTGTTAATGATAAATACACAAAATATGTATGGACTTTATTATTTTCCCAAATGTTATAAGAATAGGTATGTCTATTTATTATGTTATCTCCTGCAGCAGAAATGTTGGCCATACACTGAAAATAACTTGCCATTGTTTATTTATAACTGAAACCAGTGCTCTGAATTCTTTATTAATATTAATTACAGTCAGTATAGGCATGGGTATGTCTATCAAACCTCAGACCAGGAAGTAGGCATCCAGCCATGAGTAGGTAATAATCCTAAAAATAAAACAAACATTTTATGGAAAAAAAAATTATTAAATAAATTTTTGTTTTTACATGATAATACATTTTTCTTTTAGTTAGTTTTTCATAAAATCATCTTCTGTACGCTCACCAATTCTAGACTGAAGTGCAGTTTTCTGTTTGTACCATCTTCTTATGACTAGCAGACAGTTGTAAAAAAAAACCATTATTATTTATCTGTGATTGCATCATTGTTAATCCAACTAGTTTTTTGATCTGGAAACCCCATCCAGAGCAAGTAAAGTTTATTGGCTTTTACATTTCAAAACTTTTTCTACAAGATAAGTGTCGAGGAATTTCCTTGGCTGTATTTCCTCATTGTAAAAGCCGCCCCGAATAACGTAGCCATCCAGGTCTTCGAGATAGTATTACGGGGTTCATAATGTCGTGACAACTATGGCATGGCAGGGTGCTTTCCACACATTAAAAGTGCATGGCTACACCCCGTGGTGAGAAATACCGTTAGCTTCCAGTATTTCGGTCTCAACAGCAAGTTCAAATGACACATTTACCACAGACCAGGAAGTCAGAGCAAGTACTTGCCTACACACTGCAGTGATCAATCCTGACTTTATATATATATTTTTTAACATACTCAGTTTTTTTTATTTAGAGCACTTAAATGAGAATATAGTATATAACATTTATTTTCCAAACACTTGTAAAAAGGTTTTTTAATACTTTCACATATGAATAAATGACAGTAAACAAGTTATTTTACTTGTCTGTGTATGAATAAAAGGGTAACTATATCTTAGAAATAAAATACACTAAGTAATTTTAAAAGTCAAATTTATTTAAAGAATTACTTATTAAAAATATACATTCTTCAACAATAATGCAACTAATAGTTTCTTCAGCATTGGTTTTCTTCGGGTAGAAGTCCCACGTTTTCTGTTGTCCTCACCTTTACTTGGTCCCTTGCACGAGGCCTAAAACCTAGCTCATGCATATAATTCCCTTGATGTTGGAACCGGGGCTACGCAACATACACTATGGAGATTTATGTTTTCCTTTATTAAAAATATTAAATAAATTTATTAGAAATATCAAAATTATCATTTTTTTTAAATTCCCTCTACTGCCTTGCAAGTGCATATTACGTAGGTGGTTTACAGCCTTGTTGACATGAAAAACACAACACCTAAAAAAAAGAATCAAAGCGGACAAAGGAACGCAAAGAAAGACGACTGCCAAAGAAGAAGAGTAAAGTAGAAAGATAGAGGAAAAAAGAGGAGTTGGGGATAGCGCATAAATGAAGAAGAAAAGCAAGTACGAACTACCACCAGTAACAGCAGTGCATATGTGACTGATATGAATACTATTTCACATTCACACCTCAGGATAAGTGNCCCCCCCAGGAAATAGCTATAAACCCCCGGTCTGAGGCTCAACATAGATGGCAAACCCTTGTACATGAGAAAAATTGTGGAAGTGACATGGTAGTCACATCAGATAAAACTAAAACAATGCTCCTGAATATATTGGCGTCACACCAGACAAGATGCTACCTTGCACGGGTTACAGTGTGCCACCAGTCATCAGCAACACACCCGACAAGACGATGTCTTACACGCGCTGCAGTGTGTTGCTGGAAAAAATAAACTGGAAAGCAATAAAATTCAACTATTAAAATTTAGACATTTCAATCAATTGTGAGAAAAATGTAGATGCGGGTATGGAATAACCATATGTTTTACTCCCACGAGAAGACATTTTTTGAGCCCTGCCAACAGATCGTGGACTGAAAATGGTATGGACAATGTTACATATTATATATGCGACCAAGCTGCTGAGTTCTCCCGAAGAAGTTATTGCATTTGCTAAAAATCAAGACATAAAACCTTCACATGCTCCAGACTGTGTGGTGACCCGCCCCGTTCCATCTGCCAGCCAGTCGTCAGCAACAACCGACATTTCATCTGGAGACATGTCACCAGCTAAGGTGAGTGCACCATTTCCAAGACTATCCAGCCACAGCAGCCTTGGCCCTCTCCTCCT
>NQII01006654.1:35771-65991 GCA_002778355.1 Clitarchus hookeri | reverse complement strand
CGTGGAGCACGCATCAACGCGTAACACTACCCCACTTTAAATCTGTTCGTCCCGAACAGACTCTCCAGCATCACGACCTTCGTACAGCGCCGATAGGTCGATGTAAACAACCTTGGACTTTTTCTCCAGGGAGTTCCGACGACAGATCTGGAAGGAGGTATCACTCACTCGCTTCTAAATTTGGCAAGGGCATTCCCAACATCATTGCCACTGAGATGTACTGCCACCGAGGTGTTTCCTTTCATACAGCCACACTAGGTGCCCTTCCCTGAATACAAAACCTGTAACTCCCTCTTGATGCCGGTAGACTCTGGGATATGCTCGTTTCCCACCCTCTGGCTGTCTTCCATCTCCCGAAGACACACACATCCAGCTTCGTCTGTCAACCGCACCCAATCGTGTATGCTTAAAACATAATTACATTTTAAAAATATAAACCCCAACTTTTTATTCTTTTCTGGGGTGGCCCCTTTACGCGCTCTTGATTACATCTTATGGCCCTCACACCATCTCCCTTGAGTTTGACAGCCCTGATGCATACAGCTAAGGTTAATTCTACTCAGGCTGGGAAGCTCAATGTTTTTAGTTTGGCAACTAAATATTTTTTGCCACTAGGTAGGCGCTAGTGTCACATGTGTACCAGGTTTTCTCCATTTTATACGTTAAAAAAAAGGGACGATTGCAATAATCATAAAGTAAATGTAAAATAACTTCGTAACTAAGTAAAATATTTCTCTTTTATTATTCGCGTAGCTTAAAATGTTAATTAAAAGTTATTTTTTGTAACTCTGAACACGTAGTGGCGGAAAATTTCTCTATGCCAAGCTCCCCCACAATAAATCTCGTTTTGTTCCTAACCTGAGTAGAATAAACCTTGACACAGTTCCTTTAAGCTGGACTCACAACCATCCGTCGGATCCGTCAGTCGCCCGTCCGTCCGGCGGTCACGTGATCTTCAACCAATCAAAGGGCAACTTTTTTTCTCTCCGTCAATCCGTCAATTATTTCTCAAACTTAAACTTTCGACGGACCAACGGATGGGCCACCGCCTTCTGACGACATTCCGTAAACGCGAATACGCACTTTGAAATAAAACGCAAGGTGGAGGATGTGTGTATATTATCTTAGGTGGTAAATTCAGTAATTTAAAATGTAAACCATGACTCAGTATAAATTCTTACCACGTAAATTTTTTTTTTCCCCATAAAGTTTTTTTTTTTTTTTTAATTTGATTTCCAACCACAACATACCTCCGAGTAAAGAAATATCACGACGTTAAGTTGTGACGCTTAAATTTTGCCGCACAGAAGGATTTACGGACTACGGATTGTTGTGAATCGTTTTCAACTGTTCGACAGAAAAAACAGATGGATTACTGACTGACGGATGGGTGACTGACGGTTGCGACGGATGGTTGTGAGTCCAGCTTTACCAAGCAGTAATGTTTATTCTTTTATGATTAGTATTTCGTGTTAAAATATATAAGTAAGAAGCGATATGTGTGTGTAAATAATGGCATCGTTGAGCTGGACCTGACGCGATCTTGCGAGCAATGCACAGCCTCCCACGCGCAGCTGCAGCTCACTGCGATGCACGCGCAATCCTGCGAGGTAGGTCCTTGTTGGCCGCAGCAGGACGAGGCGCTATATGGGGCAGTGCAATCACTCGCCGGCCGCGGCGCGGGCGGCCCGGGTGACCTTGACAAAGGTCACGGGTTCACTCGCTTGGGGGCCACGCCCTCGACGATCCCATGGGCCGGCACGCTGCTGCAACCACCCGAGCGTGTTTCTGTTCCGGGAGCGCTGCGGCGCGGCCACAGCGCCGGCCAACAACAGTCGCTCCGAACTGGTCGGCATTTATTTGATCAAAATTCTACGTTTCCTATCAATATCAGCACAGAGAAAATGAAGACGACGACTTAAACAAGTCTTAAGTAACCTACAAATTAATTTTTCGTTCCAGGAGTTGCAAAAGAGGAGCATTTTTAACTTGCATCTACGTAAGAATTAATAACTTACACGTTGGAACCTATGGCAAGAATTTATTTTTGCCTATGGCACTGGCAGGAACCAATAAAAATTTTGCTCTCCTAGCAGTGGCCAATAGCGTTAACCAGGAAAAATACGCTGTTTGTATTGGTGTTACCTTCTGAACTTGTACAACACTGACCATGATTTCACTTTTTTTTTGCAACACGCTATACGTGAACGAGTATATNGAGGAGCATTTTTAACTTGCATCTACGTAAGAATTAATAACTTACACGTTGGAACCTATGGCAAGAATTTATTTTTGTCTATGGCACTGGCAGCGACCAATAAAAATTTTGCTCTCCTAGCAGTGGCCAATAGCGAAAAATACGCTGTTTTGTATTGGTGTTACCATCTGAACTTGTACAACACTGACCATGATTTCACTTTTTTTTTTTGCAACACGTTATACGTGAACGAGTATACTTGGGATAATATGTTAAGGGGTTATTGTTATATGTACGAAAATTGTATTATTAGTGGTTTATGCCTGTTGAGGAACCTTAAAAAGTGCTCACTTTAGCGTGAATAGCCTATACTGACAATGTACAAATATAGAAAATTTTAATGTTACGAGTTGTTTAATATTTTTGTGCTTAGTGTTCATTGCATGTTATCTGCAGGTTGTAAGAAGTCAAGAACACATTTATATTTTATCAATAAGTTTCTGCCGTTTTGCAAGCACGGAATAACACATAGTAAAAATTAGATACAAAGGTATTAAACAACTAGTAAATTGTAAATTTTCTATAATCAATCATTGGCAATTACACCTCTGAAACGAAAGTTATGAGACTAAAACGAATATGTTCTGCATAATAGGTGAAGCCGAGCCTTAAGAGTACGGAAGTGAAATGGCGACAAGTAGTGTGAACCCCAGACGCACACGCCAGCGAAATGTCCTCACGACGGAACGCCCCTCACAAATCAGTTTCTGAAGACTAGCTTGCCAAAATGCAGTTGGGTGTAATCTAAAACGCCCCAAAGCCATTCAGACTCGACGCACCTTTCCAAGGCTGCAAGTGACCAACGAGCAGCCGAGTACGCTTACATGAATCGGTTCGCCTTTTCGCTTCTGTGTAATAAACTATTCTGTGACGCTATGCAGTTTGCGTCTTCCGTGCAGGTTGTGTAATTTTTGGACGTCGCTACAGTTGTGGTTCGGGGATGGTTGACAACGATAAACACCCAGAACTAGGCACGCATTTCGTTGGTTGCTGAATCTAAGTACAGTATACACTAAAATAATTTTCTGTTGCAGCATTTCAGAACATAAAGGAATGCGGGAACGAAAGAATTAAAATCGTCACGTTCCGAATAAAAATACTGATTTATGTAACATGTATAATTTAGTTCAAAAACTCTGCATTCAGTAAGATTGTTAACCTCCTATCCTTAAGTGATTGAACCTACTTTTATATACCGAGTATATACATTCAGAGATGAAATGACGTGGCGGTTCCTTTGAGTGGAGTTGAGATATATGGGCGGCTCTCAACAGCGAGGTTTTGAGAGCCAATGAGGGTCAAGCGAGGTGAGCATGCACGGACCAGAGCCGGTATGTAAGGGTGAAGGAAATTGGAGATCCCCGAGAAAACCCCACGCACCCTACTAACCTTGGTTGGAGTCGGGTATTCTGACAACTATACCACCGCGGCCCCGGTTCCTTTGAAGCGGGCGTACCCATTCTCTGATTGGCTGCGCGAGGCTCTGAGAATGGGCATTGGCTACTGCATGTTGTGAAATGTTCTTTATTGGCTGGACTGCCGGCTGGCAGACGCTGATTGGAGAACGGCGTTCCAACATTTTTCTGGCCAGTTACATAATTTTGCTTGCGTTTGCTGCTGGAGTTCGCGGCTTGAGTGGTTGTTTTACTTCTTTATTTGTAGGTGTCACTACGAACGACACATTCTTATAAGTACACAGTTTCATGGTAACATCTCTTGCGTATACAAAACTATAGGTTATTTACGGTAAAGTGAGTACTTTTGAAACGCCTCTTGTTTGGAATAATCGAGAATAAATATATTTTATTTTAGTCTTAGACGTTAACTTCCGAGTGAGGTGGAATATACATAGTATGTTTATTACTTAAATGACAATATTTATTTCAAAATGTGGTTAAAGGATAAAAAAAATGGCTGAAATGAAAAAGTAACTAGGGCATAAAAAGTGTGATCACTTTACCGTGAACAGTCTATACTTGTAACTCGAGAGATTAATCATCTGTTTTTCCACCACTTGTTGCTCAAGGTCATCTGAGATCCTACCCCGTCCCCTTTCTCATGAAATGCCTAAGGAAAAGATGCGCTTTGCCAAACGAGAGTCATTTGTTTTGTAACTCGTCCACCTGAAGATAAACGAAGTCGCTTACTTGCTGGCCGGCTGACAAGTTGGATTCCAGCGCGTACCTAACCACATGACGCCCCGAGGTGTCTCTGCCCATAGCCCGCGAGACACGAGGTCGCAGAGTACCCGAGAATACAGAGGCGCATCAGCTCCTTATGTCGCGAGCTCCAGCCGCACGTGCCAGCAAAATGGCGTCCCTGGCCGGCCAAATATTGGAACGCCTTTCACTGAAATCAGTGCCTGGTAATTTTCTTGCCAGCCGGCACCCCGCCCAGTATGGAACATCTCGCAGCCCTCAGTGACCAATCAGATACAGGGTCCGTTGCCTGAGCCACGCGCAGCCAATCAGAGTATGGGTACGCCCACATTAAAGAACATCCATGCCATTTCATCACTGTGTATTTATCTACCCTTTGGGTTTGTTTCAAGGGGCGTCCCCACGGGGAATTATATGATAATTACATAACCTACAAACAGCTTCCTTGACGTTTATAGTACGTGATCTGTTACTGCAACAACATGTTGCATTGCACCCCTGTGTTAAAGTCTATTTGCAATTTCTTGACCTTTTTTTGAATAAAACATCACCCCACGTGTTACGTGTTTAGTTATTTTCTAAATATGCAATGTATCACAATCGTGTTATACCTCTGTTAACATAAAAGTGTTTTAGTTTTAGTTCAATGAAATTTTTACGTATATTTTAATTATAAATTATAGTATTTAATTTATAATAAATGTGAATAAAAACAGCGAGAAAATATGTGTGTTGGTAGCGCCTAGTAGGAAATTGTTCTAATGCAAAATAATTTGACAACTGAGTGCGCACGAATTCGGTGCGTTGTCCTCTGGTGTAATTTTCTGGACTTAGTTAAGCTTAGTTTGCCTGAGGCGGAGTATATCCTGGAAGTAGAACTTTAGCAGGCCTTAAGAAAAGTGCGAAGTAACCGTGAATGAATTAAAGTTAGGGCCATGTTGTGCTATGGCAATTTAAATATCCTTTATATTTACTCGTCTCCCGTCTTTTCAACATACATCTTAGGTTGCCATAGACACTCCACCATTTCGTCAGGTTCTTAAACTACCTTTTCGTACTGAGTTAGTATAATTTATTGTTATTTTAATGCTTACACCTTATACTAATGTGTTCAAGTTTGTTAAGTGTAAGAGAATGCATTTTTGGCCTTAACTTCGCGAACGAAGCAACAATCGAAATCGAATGATTTTTCGCTAATAAATCTGAACACATGGTAACTTTCAATACTCTAAGCACAAACAGAAATGTTTATTTTGCCATTGGTCTCTCTCTCTCTGCATGAGAAGCCGTTTATGATTTTAACAGGGCCAAATAGAATTCATTCAACAACTTTAGCAGTGAACCAAAGTGATTCACGTAGTAACAGTTAATATGTTCGGAAGTGTAATGTAGCCAATAGGGAGAGGTAAAATACCATACAGTGTTTTGAAATATAACTTGTTTCTCAATATTTTCGGGAAATTTCACTACCGCTAATTATGTGGGATTTTCTTTGTGAAAAAAATAATTTCGTTATGCTGTAGCAATTGTGTCTGCGCCTAAAAACTTCGCGGTTGCATTTTCAGACATCTTAGGGTTAAAAAATTGTGTGTTTGCATAATTCTGTAGTGGGGCTACGATCTCACACGCCGTATGAAACACTGAGTCATCATTTAACTGGGATCTCACTGTGGCAGTAGCTAATGAGCATATGACAGCAGTTTGAGTATAAAAACGACTAATGCAGCCTTTTAGACTCGCTTCACCATGAAAAACGTGCACGTAGACAAAATGTACGTATCGCAACGAAAGAAGGTATTCATACTAAACAGTTCGTTGTCATTGTGACGTGACGTGCAGGAACATTTCCGACGTATAAAACGTGTAGGAAATGGAGATATTTTATTTTGTGTGGTGTACATAAGGCCTTCAGCCAATTAAGGAAGATGTAATCCGTTGCGATAATTACAATCCCTCATTTCTAAAGAAAACTTACGTTTTTATTTTCCTTTATTAATTTTTAAAAATACATCTTAATTATGTTACTTGCCAATAAATAACTACCTCACTAAAATCAAGTTAATTTATAGTTGCGTGTGATTGGTTGAACATATTGTGAGTATATTCGCTACAAACCACACAATTTTGTACACGTTATAAGCAGACGTTTCGTACGTATAAGAAATTGATCGTGAAATAAGCTTAAAAGGAATATGGGTTGGTCACTCACAGAACACGCAATAATACAGAGGTATAACACCGCGAACTCCGGCCGCACAGCAAAATGACGTCACTGGCGAGCGAAATGTCGGGACGCTGTTTGCCAATCAGCGTCTGGTAACATGCCAGCCGCAGCTCAGCCAGTGCGGTCATTTTTGCAGCATTCAGTAGCCAATCAGACTCGAGCGAGACCCGTCCCCAGAGTCTCGCTGCGGCCAATCAGAGAATGAGCACGTCCACATAAGAGGAACCGACACGCTATTTCGTATATGTGTACTACTTATCTACTCTGTGGCGGAGAGCGTATGCCAGTTGGGCAGAAACAGTCTCTGTGCCGCAACACTAAACATCTATTTTTCCACTATAAGTGTCAAAACCACCTGGCTTCGACTAAGATTATATTAATGTTTACATATTTTTTGACAGAGCTGTTTTACAAATACTTATAGTAAAAGTAGGCAATTTTTTTTTGTAAAAGCGCGGTTTCGAAGTAAACCAAATTCAAACAAAACTTCGCATCATTGTTGGAACACGTGAATAAAATATTTATTTTTACTCTCAACATGCGCAGACAACGAAAATTAGTCCACATCATCTTTAGACTATGAATTTTCCTCTAAAGTAAAAATAAGTTAGAGTGATTTTTATCTTCTGCAAATGTTGCGAACATAAGCTCAAAAATTGCTGAAACAAAATTTTGTTGCATTTCGCTCGTTAGTTCAAGTATTAATGGCTGTTGAGCTCTTCTATGATCCCAGCCTTTTGTCATTCATTTTCTGAGATTTGTGTTATTTTTTTGTTCCTTTCTTTTTCATTTCGGCTTATTATCAATAGCGGATACAAAAAAAAACGTATAGAAATCTAATGAATACCACGAGGCTTTCCACGTCCGAGGTGAGTTGAGTTTTGAGAGGTGTGCCTCGTGAGTAAGGCAGTCGAGGACAGAATTTGCCTAATCCAGAGTGCAGCACAAACAGAAGCAAGTGACGTTGTTACGAACTACGAAGGGCGCATGGCATTGCGACAGCGGCTGTGTGTGTGTGTGTGTGTGCGCGTGTTCTTATGTTCTAACTCCTACTGGAGAGGGATGCTTAGCAGTAGCATAGAAGTTAACACAAGATAATAAGTTCACATAAAAGGTCAAGTTTAAAGTTTTGATTTAACAATTATAACAGGAGAAATGAGTATTTCAGAAGTTAAAGCTGTAAGTCCAACGGAAGAAGGAAAGAAAGGAAAGGTTACATTACGCAGAGTGAAGATGATTTAGTGAGGGACTCGCCCGGTCTCGCACTCCGGACCCTCTGCCCAGATGTAGAATGGCTACCGGCTCCTCGCCTGACTGCTGTTAACGCCCCTGGACACTCGCCGACTGCCCCGATCTCCTCCCTCGTAGTGCAGTCCACGTGTGTGCGTGTTGTCATGATTTCTGATTGGTCCCCGTTGTGCCCTGGAGGCGGAGTCTGCTCGGAGTTTGCTGAACCTAGGCAGGAATGTCCTGAAGTCTGCTGGGCCCACGTTTCCTGTTGTTCTCTGCGTTTTACTATCGAAGCTACAGAGATTCCATTCCGGCTCGCTGTTACGGTTGTTCAGTTTTGCAAACTTGCCTGTGGCCTCCTTCACAGCGGCACTGTTGCGATAGGTTGCGCACAACGAAGCCGCGTATAACTGTGCGCAGGTATCGGTGGATGGTTGCAACGCACACGGCGTGTGACCAGCAGCATGTGAATGTCGCACGGCAGCGGTGAGCACTCTGGATGCTCCCAACTCCCAGTGGAACATTGAAGACTGTGATCCACCCGTGGGATAGCGTGGAGGCGTTGGGAGTGTTTGGCGAGAGACTGATAAAAGTAGAATGTAAGATATGTACCGTGTAACGTCACAATTTATATCCCTCTACTGATTATTGTGGTAACATAGTATCTAGTAGTTTCATTGTTATTGTTTTCGATGTAGAATGCATTAAGTAAACTGTTATACTGAGAATGATGACGCTGTAATTTTTTTTATTTTATAATCTGCATAAATTAGAAAATCAGATATAATAAACACACTTAACTTAAGTATTCATTTTATCACGAACCTGTATACGTCTACAGATCTGTAAGAGTAGTGTATTAAAACTTAAAAAAAAAAAATAAGTACTCTAGTGAACAAGCTAAAAACATATGACTGCAATGCAAAAACCTGGAAATAGTTTAAACACAAATTAGATAATCTCCCTAACCTATTCAGACCCAGTGTACACAGTTGTGTATATTACGCACGTGTAGGTAATTTTTGGTGTGTAGATACTGCACACTGCGAAGCTCAATGACCAATGATCTTACATGTGGGGAAATGATTCGTAAACTGTCTAACTGGTTTAGGTCATAATGGGTCATTATAACTGTAGCCAAACATGTAATCTACAGCTTATTGGCTGTGAAAACAAAAAAAAAAATGGTTTTATCTAGTTACGCACAGAACGCATCATAAAAATATTTGTTCGCAACACCTGAAACCGTAAATTAAAGTCGGTTTGAAAAGGGTTAATCCGAGAACTGCTAAAAGAGGATATAATGAACGAACCGATTAGGAATACGAATAGCTCCTGAAAAATTTAGGTTATAGTCGTTATCGATCCATGACAGCGAATTCGCGTGGGTAGACGGATGAAATAAAGAGAACCAACTGATGTTGCCTAATAAATTATATACATTTTGTGTGAAGTACACATTCCGACGTACTCGCTAAATTCTAGTTAAGTGCAGACTACCACACTGGACGCGGGCTCCGTGTTACACGGTTATGCGCAGGTCCACAGTGTGGGAGGGGAGGGGGGAGACCCATCTCGAATCTCCCCTTCTCCTAGGCAACCCCGCTCTCTGCTACGTCTCCCACCGCCAGGCGACCAGGGGAATGATTGACAGCCGACCTGGCTGGCATCACAGCTCCTCCTCCCCCATACCGAAGGAGTCAACGACTTGGGAGGACGAGAAAGAATTTTCTGGTAATACTTTTGCTCGGTGCAACGAGGCATGTGGCGAAGATTCTGGACCAGAGCCGACGATACTATAAATACACCCCACAGCTGGAAAGGAGTCAGACTTTGTGGTAGCCATATGGCTGAAGTGTGGAATTCTAGCGAAGTCTGGTGCAATAAGGTGACAAAGTGGAGGACAACTGTGCTAGGAGTGTTCTAAAACACTCTGGAATATTGGAATATGGACTAAATTAAGGTCATACTCTACACATGCGTGATATGAACTTTATTGTAGATACTGGAACAGCCAAATATGGCCATATGATAAAATAATTCAATAGGTTTTGATACACTCCGTATTGAAACTTATATTAGTTATTCGATTTCATTAATTTATGAGAGGAGATGGGTGATTATGCAAATATTATTTGTAAATAGAAACTGATAGCAATTTATTGTGAGAGATTAAATCGAAAGTGTTTTGTTTGTAGTGGTTAAAAATAAATTAAGAAAATATTATTAGGACTTTTATTTAATTAGGACTTCCTTCCATTACAGAACCTAACTAAGCACAATTAATTTGAGAAGTTGTATCACTAGTGTCACAAGTGGGTTGGAGGCACTCAATCAATAATATAACTGGAAAATAGGTAATACAGTAGCCTTTTAATGAATAAAATAGACTTATAAAGTAATTAAAGCAATAGGCCTCCTAATTTGGATGGTTTTGCGATGAATGGCAACAAGGAGAATGTCGGCAACGTGGAACCACTGTATGCTTTAATCGAAGGACCTTGTAACCGAAGTAAATAGAAAAATTAATAGTTAATAGTGTAATAGATAGTGTTGGTGAAAATATAAATAGTCAAATAATTAGGGTTAATGAAAATGTAAGTAGTCGAATTAGTAGTATAAGTCAATTTGTAAGTAGCCATATTGGTAGTGTTAGTGAACAGGTAGACAGAAAATATACCGTTTTAGCGAAGCAGTAGACAGGAAAATAGACAGCGAGAATGATAATGCAAATAAGAAAATATACAGCATGAATGAAAATGTTGACAGAAAAATTGAATGCAATAGCAAGCTAGTGAACAACAAGATATANAGAAAATATACAGCATGAATGAAAATGTTGACAGAAAAATTGAATGCAATAGCAAGCTAGTGAACAACAAGATATAATGAATGTGCAGACAAGGGAATCGATAGTGCGAGCGAGAGAATGGACAGTGTGAATGAATGGATGTAGAATGGTAATGGAAGGATGAACAGCGTTAGTGAAAGGATGAACAGTTTCAAGTGTAAAGTGAACCAAGACGCGAGCGCCCTTAACAACGAATGGCAAGAATTCCTACATCAGCAGGTAAGAAGATACTTGGCGCCAGCGGCTGAGGAGGAGCTGAAATCGACCCACACTGAGCCGACGGTGTGGGCGGCGAGGAGAGAAGGTAGACGTCGCCGCCAATAAAGTCGTCGCAGAAGAGGGCCAGCAGTTTCGCAGTGTGGGTACGCCCATGGTCGTGCACGGGGGGGATACAGGGAGTGCCGCTGCACCCCCTCCCCACAAATAGTGCAATGCCATTAGGGGGGAAAAAAATCTTGCAAAATTTTTGTGTGTTCCTAGATAACCTGCTTGTCTGAAACGATCATGCGAATTAAAAAGAAAAAAATACCCGTCTGTACGGTCTAAGCACCGTGCTCGTCTGCCATTTTTTGATGTAATATTTTACATTGGATTGAAAATAAATTTTTTTAATTGTTTTGATCTGTGGACTCTGGATAGTGCCAGAGTTGACGCCTGACGGTGATGTATGTTTTATTACTTTACCTATTTGACATACTGTTTAAGTTTCTGGTGACTGGTGTGATATTTCGCAAGTTTATTTATAATATTTAGTCATTATCACGTCTAAAAGTACCTAAGACAGCTGGATAAAAAGGAAACAAATTTACTGACCAAACAAGTATCTTCGTTCTCCTTTGTTGAAAAATCGACATGGCACACGAAATTACTGGAAGCAGCAAGTGAAGATCAACATGAAGGATCATTGAATATGCAAGATGGGACGTCATTTGGCTCAAAGTCATCAATACCGGTATCTAGTAAGTACACGTAATTAATTAATTATTCCCTACTACAATAAAAATAAAATAATTTTTTTTTAATTAATTAGAAAAATAAAATGTTAACGCATTCAATATTCTTGTTGGAACAGGAAAATGTAAGTACCGGATCACAATAAAACCTGAATGGGCTACAGTACGAACTGAAAATATTACGGCAACGATACATTTCGCTGTAAATACTGTACTTAATAATATTTTTTATTTATCCCCTCCCTTATTATTCCACGTTAATTCAGCTAAGGTGCACAGTAAATAGTTACCTTCGAGTTAACTTAGGCTTGGAATGTTTATATTTGTTATCGTAAAATATTTTTAACAAAACTGCCTCATTTTAACTATAGAATCGCGTGCTAGCTGGTAGTTTGAGATTGTGCCATTGAAATGTCCAGCAATACTTGATTTTATAAGATTTCTAGTACCAACAATTGATGGACCAAGATAACTCGCAATAAAAATTACAATAATCTAAAAATATGTTAAACATTTTATAAATGACTATTACAGCTTTGATAGTAAATATTCATAATGTAATTTTAAAAAGTAATGTTTTGGTTCAGAATTTTAAATGAAATTTTTTAAGAGAAGGTTAGAAACATTGTCTTCATTCCTAGCGGCCATTGACAAGGGTTATTTTCTTTTTTGCAGGACGAGAAGCTAACACAGAACTTCTTGATATAAGCTACAGAGATATTATTAAAAATCATGAGAAGTTACGTCACTAATCCAGCACTGACAGCAGAAATAGTATTCTAAAAAGCCAAGGAAGCCGAGATGAAATAAAACGAAAAATAGCTATTAAAAATCAGTAATATATTGTTACAAGATGCCAAAGGGGCGTACTCGAGTTCGTGAGGGATGGTGGTCTTAATGAAAACAAAACAACTAAATTTGGTTTTAATTTATTCACACATATATTTTTTACATTAGTAAACTAGCTGTATTCACTATTGCCTTCATTATTCTCAGTGAGCGCAATATTTAATGCATATCTCAGTTCTAATTAAAGTTATTCTCAATGTGTCTATATTTGTCAGTCTGTCTGTTGCAATCATCTGAAATGTCTTACATTCACGCATCAAGTTCAGTAGTAGTCCCATCTGCCACACTCTTCACTGCACCGATGCTCGCAGTTCACAGACTTCACTCCTGCATCGCTCGACGCCCTGCTGGCTCGTCGTTTCACTGGTCCCCGCACACCCGTCGCTCTAGGCCGCACTATCCTCCAAACGTTCAAAAACTCTCGGCTCGGAAGACCGTCGAGCTCAAATAGTTTCAGTCGCCCGATATGTAAGGTTCCCCAATCCCCGAGCCACGCTGAGAGTGGCAAGGACCACGAACCAGAAAATTCGCTCAGGTTACTGCAGAAATGCAATCCACTCAAGGTCAGGAGCGCGCGTGTTGCAAAAGGCTTACCACGGTGGCATGCGGCAGCTGGCCTTTGTAATCGCCGTCCGCTTATCTTACGTTATAACAAGAGAACTTCAAACATCCCTTCGCTCTCGCGAGCAGGACAGGCAAGGGAATGCGATACAGGCCAGCGACACATGATGAGGGTTGTTCCTACTGTATGCATGTTAGCTAAGGGGAGGCCACTGCGTAGCCACGACAAAGGCGAAGGCGGTAACGAAAAAGGCCTTTTTCTTGAGGTAGTAGCTTTGTTCCAAAAGTGTGACCCATTTATGAAATCATACATCCAGGAAGCACAAAAAACTGTACTTATCTTAGCAACCGCGTACAGAATGCTATTGTGCAGGATTTCAGTAATGTAATGCTTAGAAAAATAGCAGAAAAAGTAAAGGAGAATGTGTTTAAATAATGGCTGATGAAACTTCAGATGTTGGCCATCATGAACTAATAGCTGTGTTTTCCGCTATATTGCGCATGGGGAGATATTGCCAGTAGAGAGATTTATCGCTCTGTAACAGCCAAAAAAAATTTACACCAAAAATATTTTTAAAAGCATAGAAAATATTTTTAAAAATATTAGTACCAGCTGGAACAGTATAGTTGCGGTATGTTTTGACAGAGCTTCTACAATGGCTGGCGAATTTTCTGTTGTGCAAGCACGGTGTAAATAAATTAAGAGCTCCATTCTGAATGTACATTGTTATGTGCACTGCCTAAATCTTGCTACTGAAAGTGCTTGTTCTTCGCATAAATAAAATCCTCTGATTTTCGATTTTTTTTCTGGTGTTGTTCAGTTGATTTACAGTTTCGTTGAAGGCAGCCAATAACGACACAGATTGTTGGAGAATATCTTACAGACTGCTGGGTCAAAGTTGAAAACATTGAAATCTTTATCGGACACACATTGGGCTTGTCGTTGCAGACGCTGTTACAGCCATACATGAACAGTGCACGCATGTTGTGAAAGCCACAAAAAAAAAAAAAAAAAAACAGTCATGATAGGACAGTATCTTATATCAGAGGAAAACGAAAATAAATATTGAATCAAATGAAGCATTTTGGCTTTATAATCAGATTGGATATACTGCACCCAATTTCGCAACTGATTCAAAAACAAGTAAAATACTGCAGTCTCCAAAAATTGACCTGTGCGAAATAACGGAGGATGTAAGACGCCTATCTTATACTTTAGAATATTTTCTTAAAGATGGTGAATTCTTTGAAAATATTTTTCATAAATCCCACGCCTCCTGCAATCAGCTAGGCATTGAATTACCACCTCCCAAAAAAAAAATGTCGTGCATGCTAGACGAATTTTCCGATTCCGGGACAAGTGCAGCTATTGAAAGCAAGCAAGAAAGAAAAAAATATTCACATTTTGACCAGCAGTGGTCTCCCTTCTTCAAGATTACATATAAGATTTTCTCAAGAAATAATGGCAATCATTAACGCCACTGGGAAAATCATGCTTTTGGCTTTAATGTTCCAGAACTAGCAGCTGAAGTTCGGTTGTTGCAGTAAAACACAGAAAATATCCTCCTTCAAACGTAGACTGATTACGGTGGTTCTCAGAAAGTAATAGGCAAAATAGTTTCGAGAATTTTAATAAGCTGCTGCTAATATTCTCCACAATTCCTGTAACGAGCTGCTTGTGCGAGCGAAGCTTCTCATCAAAACTTACACTTGTTAAAACAAAGCTTCGCTCTACCATGTCACCGAATAGGCTGAGCTCATTGATGTTACCGTATTTTGAGCAATCACTCGCTGATTTCCATGTAGCTAGAAGATGTAGTTGACGAATTAAGAAACATGGTGCCGGTTGATCGACGAATGCTTCTGTGAATGCAGTAATAGAACTTATTAATTTAAAAGTAATTGTCCTGAATTTTATCACCATATAATATTTAAACTAAATTGTTTCATATTATCAAATATGAAATGTATTTTAGAAGATCGCGAGAGAGTATTTTGAGAGACAATATTTGTCACATCAGAACTCCATACATGTCAACTTTCTGGTTTCTTCTATTGGGAGAAGATGGAATTGTATTATATATGTAAATCGTTTCAGGCGTAAAACAACGGTTTTTATAACAAATGTAAATACTGTAACTGAAAACTAAGAAATGTGCAATACTTTCATAGTTTTTATAAATGGATTAGAATTTCTTTTTAATATTCGGTGTAAAAAATACTGCGAGGGAGAGTTAATATTTATATTTATTATGTGTTTTTTTTAATGTGACTCTGATAAGGCTTTATTTTCTTAGACATTTTATGTTCAACTTTAGCAATAGTGTCAAGCTGAATGTTTATTCTAAGAAGGTAATAAAATATGTTTTCTCTTTAACATTATGTGGCAATATAACAACCATTGATCACTCAACATTACAAACTCCAGGAAAGCTAAGAAGTTATATGAATATGGTGCCTAAGAAGGGCCGAATGAAAAATCCCAATATCTTATTACTACATTACGAATCATCTCATTGCTTCGAACATAAGTTTGGTACTGATAATTGCAATGTTCAAGAAATTATATTCTTCTCAAATAAGATAAAAAAGGGTTTATTAAAATTAGTTATGTTGAATGGGTTTTATCGATGAAAATATTTAATGACTTAAAATATACTACCTTTGTATTTTTAATCGTGTAAAGGAGTATTTTCATTTTGCAAATTGCACCCTCTTTAACCTGAACCTGCGCACGCCTATGGGTATGCCTCAGCCAGGAATGGGAAAAGCCCCACAATTAAGCCTGCCCCCCTAAAATGGACAAACAACCTGATGTGAATACTGGCACCAGTTCGAGATCGTCGCCGCCCTGAATGGCTGGACTGACGAGCAGTGGGCGTACTACCACGCAGTTGTACGATACATCCAACACGCCCACCGTGCCCAACTGCGAAGGTGCACCCAGCGACCATGACAACCACTGCAGGATCTGTGCTGGGTCATCATGCGGCTGTCACCCCTGTCTCTGGATGGGTGTCCCTAGCCAGCACGCGATGTTTATCGCAATCGACTTTTACGTGGATGTTATTGCCGATGCGGATGTGCGCAGACCGGTATGCCTAGGATCACCACACAGCATGCAGGACGCTCTGGCCCAAACATTGGAGGTAGAATCGGCAAAGCAGGAAACGATGCCCCAGAATGCAGTGCAGGGAGCTATCCGGTGTCACGACGATGATGGAGATTGCATCCTGGACGTCTTGAATACGTTTGAGGCCACCATGGCATACATGGCTGCCAGAGTCTGTGTTAGAGAGTCCCACTTTTATCCATTGAAAGTTGGGAGTGTGGCCTAACAACACATTTGAGTGTCCAGTTCCCGAAAATAAACTGCTGTAACAAACAGACATGAGTGGAACCGAGAGCTTGTTTGGGAAGCTGGAGATGGCAGTAGGGAAACTTCTGAACTCTTTAGAGGCAGCGACACATGTCTCTCGTCGACAGAGGTGGCCAGAATGTTGGACCTGTGTAAAGGATTGGCACTCCGGCGTCCAGGGATGCCACCCGAGACTAGTCATCATCGAGGAATGAGCCAAAAGATGGCTTCACCAACAATTATATCTGATAATCACAGCAATGCCTGTCCAGCATAGAGTCCCATCAAAACTATTTACTGGCAATGCCATATCTGAGGAAACAAAGAAAGATAGCTAAATGGTGGCAAGAATAATAAGAATACCGGAGTCGGGCAGCCTAAGAAGTCACCCAAGGTTAATGAAGGCGAGGCAACGAGGGAAGACCAGTTAACAGACCAAGTTGCACACACACACACACACACACACACATCTTCAATGGAAGGAAGACAAGCAAGGGACAGGAGGTGCACATATCCTTGTGTGTACTGGTATCAAGAGAAACACTCAATATGACCCGAGAGTTTAAAGCGATGCATTCAAGGGAGGGGGGTCTGTGTGACTGTACGAAAGGAAACACCTCGGGGCAACACATCTCGGTGCCAAGGTTGTTGGGAAGGTCCTCACAAAATCTTGAAGCAAGTAAGCGACACTTAATTCAAGATCTATCGCCGCGACTCCTGGAGGAAAAGTCTAAGATTGTCCACATCTACCAAGATGCTCTCTACAAAGGTCCAGATTGAAGGGTCTGTTCAGGATGTACATACTTGTGGAGGGGGCAGTGTTGTGCGTGGCCTCCCCTTTCGCACCAGGTACCCCCACAAAGTGGGTTCCAATGCAGTTGGTAGGTATGTCACCAATACCTGCCTGCCATTAGTTATGTCGCAGGGCAGGCAGGATGATTGACAGTTACCTTGACTGGTATCACAGCCCCCCCCTTTCCCATCACCCTTATGGAGAAAATGCCGGTGGCCTGCTATTTAATTAAACTTCTGGTAATCTACTTCCTCAGTGAAACCCAACACATAAATAAGTTTCTGGTCTATGGCTGACGACACTATAAATACTCTGCAGTCACAGAACTTGCAGTTTTTGAGGTAGCCATCTGGCTGAAGTGAATATCGGGCGAATTCTGGTGCAGTGAGGGACATCAGTAGAGAGGATGGACGGCGAAGGGTGCGAGATGACGGTGGACGAGTGTGCGTGTGGTATGGATGAATGCAAGGACATGGCACTCGACAAGTAGAGGGCTACTGTTCATGGGGGTGCTCGGAGCACTCTAGAAGATTCTGGACTGGTGGAATCTGGACTGAATTAAGAATTATACTTTATGCCATTTGATGTGTGCGTAAACTTTAAATACTGGAACTGTCAAATATGGATACATAATTTATAAAATAATTCAATAGATTTTGATATACAGTTTATTGGGACTGATATTAGTTATTTGATTCCATTATGTTCTGAGAGGTTATGGATGGTTATGTAAATATTAGATATACATAGCAAGTGAGAAATTTATTGCGATATATTAAACCGAGTGTTTGTTCTAGTGGTTTCAAATTAATTAAGAAAAATTTAACTCTTTATTTAATAAAAACCTCCATCCCTTAAAGAACCTGGCTAATCCCATTGACATTGAGAAGTTGTATTAAGTTGTACCTAATAAAAGCCAAGTTTTATCCAGGTTACATTCTTCATTACATACTACTTCGCTAAATAAAAATAAAATCGGACATTCACATATATATAATTACTGTCTGTGAATATACTCTATAGGTCCAAATTTTTTGGCCACAAAGCTTATGCAGAAATTGTCATAGATTGGCATTAAGGATTAAAATATTTTGGCAAGTCCATTTACGAAAATATATCTGATCACAGTTTGGTTGAGGAGGGTTTATTGAATGGCCTCTTGCACCTTAGATTTGGGAGTTGGGATTATTTAGGTATATGTTGGTAGTCATGCAGTATACACTGGATACTCTTTAAACTCTTAGCCCACTTGGTTTTTAACTAGCGGCCATAATACATTTCGGCAAAGTGTTATAAAACAATTAAAAAAAAAAAAAAATGAAATTTCGGTAAAATAATATTTTGGTTACAACCACAGCCTTTCTAAGAAACCTTTGAAAAAAGTTTTAAAAGTTTTCAAACTCTCTCCACATTTCGAACTAAGGGTTTAGAGACGCATAGTAAAAGTCCTATATCTTCAAATAATTTTTTGTCATTTGATTTGAAATACATTTTAAAAATCAACTTCAATATAATTTATACAGTCTTTATTTTGGTGCCAGTATAAACAAATTCGAAGACAGTGGCTGAACAACTGGCACGGAAAAGAACGAGAGCCAACTAATAATTATTGGATTATTTTGAATAAAGCTTGTCAAGTTTCAGTTACATTATCACAATTAAATTGGGATGTCTCTTAAAACTTAGGTCATCACATTATTCAGTACTGAAATTATAGTTAGAGTTTAAAATCATACTTACACACAATAACTAGTTAATTAACGAATTTTAATATGACAGTCACACATATTGAATACATATCTAAGGTGCTAATCTTTTACCAAGCTTCTTGTCCCAGAACCGTCGTTTCTCTACTACTTTGGTTTCTAAATCATGTTCGACTCATCCTGAAGGTCGAGAACCGCAGGAGCAAGGGAGGAAGTAATTGTTTACGTGCTGTGGGCGTGGACAGGGATAATGGCTGTGGGAAAGCAGGCCAATCTAGTTGCATACCTGACCAGGGGCGAGCATAAACATCTCGGTTAACGAGGTAATTGCTGCCATTCGTCTCCAGCCTTTCGCCGCCTCATCACCGACTGATACGTGCCCGCTGCAGTCGAGCTATGTAAAACCCTCCATCCTTCATTCCCGTCTTTATGGTTTTCTTTTCCGCCCACTCCAAGTTTCTCAGCATGCCTTCTTTTTTAGGTGCAGTAAGACCTTCCTTTGTCATCACTTCTTTTTTTCCAGTACAAAGCTGGCTTGCTTGGATTATTTGACATAAAGAATATAGGGAATTCCTTAAATCACTTAAACGTATATACGAACTTTTCCCTAATTTTCATTAGTGTGCTTAAGTACCAATTCTATAACTGGAACATTAGTTTCTATAAATATACTTCAAGTAATTTACAACTATTAATCCAAGTGTTTTCTTACATAGAAGCAAAGTAAATTGTAAATTTTTTTTTTTAATAATGAGCGTTTCAAAGCATCAAAATAATAAACAAATACGCCAAAATTATTACTCTAAAAGTATTTAGATTAATTATTTAAATCTTAAAAGTAGTATATTCAGCGAAATGTTTTATGTTACATGATAAATCTTTTTTTTTTGCCAATTTGATAGTTCCTATAATAGTTTTGCTAACTCCTGCATTTGCAATATTTATGTATGATGTTTCCAGATGATGTAATTAAATTCACTCTACTTTTTCAATAACGTGTGTTCTCGACAGTATCACATATTTCGGCTGAAAACAGTAAAAAAGACTCGTTAATGGTATGGAAGTTTCGCTTTTTAATTCATTTTACTACCTATTATGGGATGAATGCACATATCACCTTTAATATTTAAACTACAAATATTCCCTACGCAAGAATCCATCTGAAAAAAATGTTAGTGCTACAGAAATATTTGCAAAATTATTTTGTTTGGAACGGTTTGAACTGAAACCTATCGCGTACTGAGGTCAGCACCAGAAACTCGTCTTATACGTAAATACAAATTAGTCTGTAATGAAAAATGTAACCTGGAAAAATGCCCTTTCACCCTCCCCGCTCCACCCCCCAATCGTTTTCACACCTTTATGTCGATATACTCATATTCCTAATAGCATAGTTGTCTCCGTACAGTGAAGTATTTTTGCATGTGAATGCGCCACACTATTTTACTCACGAGCACGCTATAAACGGCAATACAAATAGTTAGAAAAATCGGTGTGGCATAAACGTAAGGTAATAAATATCCCTAGAAATAATAGTTAATGATCTAGAATCAGCCTAAACGAGAATGGAGAAGTTTTCACTCAAAATTTACCAACGTAGAAATTAATTATATGTTTTCCATCCAAGAACGTTGCTTCTCTGGACTTAGTATTATGATTCTTGTTATTTGTTTTGTGAGTCAGAAACTATTTCTTAAATGAAATGTTTGCTAGTAAAACTAGCAAATAACGGATGGAAGAACGTGATTCGAGAAAAAAAAAACACTATTATGATGGTGGGACCAATAATCCAAGTTTACAATTAGTTTGCAATTTTTCTATTTTATGCCCGGGCTTTGCTTAACACCGCAGTTTTTTCGACAGTCGGCGTTATAAATTTCCATAAATTGAAATATGGCGATGTTAACGCCATGTTACCAACAATAACGCCTGTGTCCCGTGAGATATACATGTTGTAAACACTTTTTTTTTTTATTTGTCACAGTAATGCGTCAGGCTATCTGGTCGCATGGGTTTCTGTTTGTATTTCTTACCGGAAGGGGTATTTCAGGTCAATGAGACAGCGTTCTTCACTTTTGGTTTGCAAAGCGACTTAAACGGACATTAGAATGTATTAGAAAATCCTGACTTGAAAGGTAAGTTGTCTAAAACGTCTGTAGTTTTTGCTATGCCAATACACGAAAATAGCATTCTTAGTACGAACAAGAAAATTTTACATGGGCGTGGCTTTACGTAATAGCCGAAGTAGCAGAATGACTTATAATTGCATTTCAACCATTCACTGAATCTAAACGAAAATTTATTTCCTGAATTTCAACGACAGCAACATATTTCACCTTTAAACAATTTATGTGCACAAAATAAAGTTTTGAAATCCGTATCAAACAAGATTGTAAATTCAAATATTTTGTAAATTTGTGCTAAAAAACTATGAACCAACTTTTTATTGCGTTTTGTTTGCACTTTATTAAGATAATATTTCATTTATCGTATATGCATATAAAAACCGCTAAGAAATTTACTATTTACTCGCCCAGTTATGAAAATCTCGCATTGAAAATCGCGAGTGAAAAAAGATTTNTTTACTATTTACTCGCCCAGTTATGAAAATCTCGCATTGAAAATCGCGAGTGAAAAAAGATTTCACTACGAAGCGATAAAAGCTATTAAAAAACTACACTGTCGACAAAAAAAGAACCGACTTAAACNTTTATTGCGTTTTGTTTGCACTTTATTAAGATAATATTTCATTTATCGTATATGCATATAAAAACCGCTAAGAAATGTACTATTTACTCGCCCAGTTATGAAAATCTCGCATTGAAAATCGCGAGTGAAAAAAAGATTTCACTACGAAGCGATAAAAGCTATTAAAAAACTACACTGTCGACAAAAAAAGAACCGACTTAAACNAAAAAAAGATTTCACTACGAAGCGATAAAAGCTATTAAAAAACTACACTGTCGACAAAAAAAGAACCGACTTAAACCCTGATCTCAGAGTTTTGTGCTTTTAAAGTAATAATACCATTTAAGCTGTTAGATCGCTTGGTATTTTATAAGAGCACCAAAACTCAGCTTTCAAATGATATTGTATGTTTTGACAATCACATGATAGCCGTCGTGATATCATACCTAAAGAGGAAAACAATTTTGAACACAACATGCTAACGCGAGTTTGGGTTACGACTTGCGTTTATTTTTCGCGCTAGAAAAGGGAAAGGGGAAGGTTATACATCATATTAATTATTACAGATTAGGTGTTGGAAGTTCTGTTTTTATCATTTTGTATTTTCTTTCTAATTAACNATACATCATATTAATTATTACAGATTAGGTGTTGGAAGTTCTGTTTTTATCATTTTGTATTTTCTTTCTAATTAACTTCTACTAATTTTATTTTATTTATGGCCTTTTTAACACTGATTATTTCAATGGAATGTAACACTATCGAAATAACGCATGTTGTTTTACCACTNATACATCATATTAATTATTACAGATTAGGTGTTGGAAGTTCTGTTTTTATCATTTTGTATTTTCTTTCTAATTAACGTCTACTCATTTTATTTAATTATTTAATTTATGGCCTTTTTAACACTGATTATTTCAATGGAATGTAACACTATCGAAATAACGCATGTTGTTTTACCACTNTATTTATGGCCTTTTTAACACTGATTATTTCAATGGAATGTAACACTATCGAAATAACGCATGTTGTTTTACCACTAAACACTCAAGCTATACAATTATACAGTTTTTGTTTTTACTGTTTTTCGCGCATGATGCTCTCGTTACTACGCCCTTACTACGTTACTACATACGCAGCGGCGCGCGCCTACTTCTATGCAACTTATCCTACACGCATCGTCGCACCGCCTTGTTCTCCAGGCGTTGTATGCCACAAATTTCAACACAATTTTATATAGAAATTCATTTCAGCGTATAAGTGTATATGGCTTTTGCGTTACTATTGGTCCAAAGAAACTATGTCTGGAGTTTAGGCACCGAGTTTCTGAACACTCTATGTNAAGGATTAATTACTCTGTGCTAGTGGTTTGAGTCTTTTATGCTCGCGAGTGTATAGACTATTCGCGGCTTCTTCACACTTTTTGAATCAAACATTTGGAAAATCAGCTAATGCATGACTTGCTTGGTTTTTTTTTCTTCTCAGTAAGTTATTTAGCAGCCTGTGAGAAGCGTTTTATACTTGTGTTAACAAAAAAGTACCCAATTTTCTGGATACATTTATCTCTTACCTATAATTTATCTGGAAATAACAATGTTTAATTTCTAATTAATATGCACAAAATAGGGAGGAAACATGTGTTGACAATGCCTAGTAAGGAATAGTTGTTATGCGAAATGCACTGGATGTGCACGAATGCAGTGTGTTGTTCCTTTGGTATAAATTTCTGGGCTAGGTTACGTTTGATTTCCAAGAGGCGAAGGAATATCATGGACGTAGAACTTCAGCACGACTTAAGAAAAGTTGGTAAGAAACCGCGAATGGACCAAAGTCGGTTCGTCACGTCCAGTGGTGTCAACCTATATTTACTGAAAATCACTAGGCACACTGCATAATTCGCCAGTGTCATATATAATCAATAGAGAAACATTTATTTCTGTCACTAATGGAAACTCTGAAAGTTGCAAACTCCCTATTTAATCAATAGAAAAGTTATAATATTATACAGGTAAAATATATTTAAAAATCGCAACGTCTAGCGACAAAGTCGCTAAATTGGCAACACTGGCGGCTTCGCTTTGCGCTCGCGTGGACCTGCGCGCAAATGCGTGGCTTATGCGTAGGGATGAGTTTAACTGATATTTTCAAGTATCTGTGACAACTGTTAGACACACAAATATCTGTGACTTATATCTGCGGTTTTGTCACAGTAAAATACACACACACGTACATGCATACATACATACACACACAAACACACACACACATATATATATATATATATATTTATACACACACACACGCATGCACACAAACATAAAGGCCACCAGCGTTGATTGATTTGAAGACATATGTATTTAAGTGGAATTTATATTAAAGATTCCTTTTGTGAGATTTCGTCATTTACCGTGGTACTTTTTTCCGTCACTAAAAAATCACGTTAACCTTCTGCAAAGGTCGGATTGTAATTTTAAAAGGACCAGAGAACAAGTACTTCGCGGGGTTCTAAACTTCATTATTTACATTTGCAAAAAATAACATAATAGTATATAAAATTATTGTATTGTGTTTATTTATTAACATCCAATGATTTGTAGACTGACTATAAAATACAGTATGTCGGAGCAAATATAATAAATGTAAAACTAAAAAAATTCATGTGAAGATATTTACTGCTGTTTTAATCGGAAGGTATGGTTAATCTTTAAATAGTTTATTTAAAAGTAATCAGCCACCATCTTTTGGTAAAAAAAATCGAGGCTAGCTGTGACGCTGCAACATGTTACAATTAGTTGAAATTAACTGTGACAAAAGAAGCTGCTTCGCTTGTCACAGTTCGTTTCACAACCTGTGAACTTTAACATTACGAGACATCTTAGTCACAGATATTTCAACGAATTTATCACGGATATATCTGCGAAAAAGTAGCAGATAGCGATTCATCGGCCATCTCTACTCGTGCGTGCGTGCGGTGTAGGACGCTCGGAGGCCGCGCGCGCACGGCGACTGCGTGAGAACGGGCGGGCATGTGGTCGCGGTGACGTCACTCGCCGAGATGGGAAATGCGGCGGGGAGCACGTGAGAAAAAAACATTGAAATGGATCGCGCAGCCGTCATTAAAAGCGACATGTGTGGCAGTGCTCTGCTTACAACCGGAGTATTTTTACGAGGCCCAACTGGCGGGCTGGCAGGTGTATGCGACTACGCTCTCAGGAATGGAAGTCCGGAAAATTTTTTTTAATGCGTATCCGCGTGTCGCTTCCGGCATAATGCAATGTCGACGTGGGAATACGGCTGTAGCGAAGCGGAGCTAACCGTCGAGACGGCCAGGGAAACGAATGAGGAGAATTTGAATTTTTATCGTTACTCAAAACCTTCCGGTTTTAAGCAAGTAAGCTAATCGGGAGGACAAAGGGCAATACATATACTTGATTCTGAAAACATCATACTCAAANGGGGGGGGGAGTTATGTAGTTATTTTGGAAAAATTCAGGGAAAACTACATATTAAAAAAATGCTTAGTTTTAAGTTCTTATAAATACTTTCTTTTTTTATTTGTAATTAGGCTAACACGAATTTCTGGTGGCAGTTAAGGATTTTTGTTTTGTCGTACAGTATCTATTTTTCCTGCAGCTAAATGGCTGAGACTTGTAAGCAGACTACCGGACGATTTGCCCATTTTCATGGAAGCGCCAACAATTGAATAAGCTAGGAAAACTGTTATAAATGTAACAAAAATAGACTTTGATTGATTGATCACTTAATACTACTAGACCTTCATACGTGACTGTGATCTATGACAAATGACGTCATCACAAAAAAACAATTTCTGGAATTTAATGCCTAGGTATTGTGTGCACGTTCAACGGGTTTTGGCAGATGAAGGTTTTTATTTGCGAAATGTGCATTTCGAAGTATCGAAAATGGAAATATGTGCAAATTATTTTTAATAATAGTTTTTAACATTTTACAATAATACAATTCTAGCAAAATATTTTACAGTGTTCTAAAATACATGCATTCTTCTTTCACACACAACATAATTCGTACTTTACTGAAAAAATTGCCAGTGTGTACTAACTATTATAGTCTACTCGCGGTTTCTTCACACTTTTTGAATCAAACATTTGAAAAACCACCCTATGTTTGACATGTTAAGTTATTCGTTTTATACCTACGGGAACTTAAAAATATTCTATTTTTGGTTAAGTTGAAATTTTTCCTATGTTTTATTTATAAATTATAATAATTTACTTATGGTGTAATAAGGGGCAGTGATATTTCGCAAAAAGATTTCGAGACAAAAAACAGTCCAAAGAACTGAAGTGTCGTCCAGTTTCTTTGGTTGGCTAAAAAATTTTCTGGCCCGTGTTAATCGTTTGCGCACGAATCACGAAGGTTCAGTGTCGGAGTTACTTAGTCCTGAGTGGTTTGGTCAAAGACGGACACGACACCAGCAGCCAATGGAGGTATAACAACAGCTGAGGTGTGTATATACTATTGAAGTATACCGTGTGCTCCGATTTTTACGCGAAAAGTCACTGGCCCTACTTATAATAAATATTAATGAAAACAGCGAGAAACATGTGAGCTGGTAGCGCCTGGTAAGAAATAGTTCTAATGCGAAATATTATTAGAAATAAGTGCGCACGAATTCGGTGCGCTGTCCTTTGGAGTTATTTTATAGACTTAGATAAGCTTAGTTTGTACGATGCGGAGAAATATCCTGGAAGAAGAGTTTTAGCAGGGCTTCAGAAAAGTGTGCAGAAACAGCGAATGGACTACAGATCTGCATGTTGCACTGCCAGGCGAACCGCTGCATTGAACACCTTTCTCCCTGTGCCTGGCGCTCGCATTGCGAAGCAAAGTGTTTAATATACTCAATGCATGGTTATTTACAACTTTTCTTGAACCCTGATAGTGTTCCACTTATATGATATTCATCCGCCTCATTAACACAGATTTTAGAAAATTACACCAGAGGGCCAACGCACCGCGTTCGTGCTGTTATGGCGTGATGAGGCCTTAGCTGAACGGCTTGCCTGATCACACCTTCAAACATTAAACCTGGAAACGAGTGGGATTCCAACGCCGCCATTTGGTCGTCGATCCTTGCGAAAGAAGACAGTTGCAGAAATCCCCTCCACCGGTCACTGAGCGGGGCCGCAGAACCACTCGCTTGATATAGGCCGGCATAACACCCGGAACGTGGTCTTTCGTCTTTAGTCCTTTGGACGACCCGACCAGCGAAGCAGACCAGGAAGATGGGTGTGTCCGGCTGGCGTTAACCGTCTAGCAGAATCAGCCTCCGGCAACATTAACAAGGTGATGACTTTCCAGTTAGGTTTAAATAAAATGGCGTGAATTAAAAGTAATAAATAATCATCTCAAATTCAATGCAAAGCTCCCCCGATCAATAGTAACATAAATAGTAATTGTAACAGCTTAATGTTAATAAACCCCATAAGATACTGTGGTGCTCTACCGAATCATGAGTCATTATTGAACTACGTCCCTAACATACTTTCAAGTACGAACTAGCTGAAAAGCTGGTTAGTAACAGTGCGCATTCATTGTTTAATGACGTTTTGCATAAAATCTATTTCCTACTAGACATTACCAACAAACATATTTTTTTCTGTCTATTTAATCCTATTAGCTATAAATGAAATATTATAATTTATAAACAAAATATAAGTAAAAGTTAATTTTAACCAAAAAATAAATTTATTTTATATTACCATAAGTAAAAAAAAAAAAACGCATGTGGTACAATACTTATTTACACTGTTAGAAATTTCTGAAGATTTACGGAAACTTTTACGGAAATGTAGAGTTAATTTACGAGAAGGCATCCCGTAATGATGAATAACGGATATGAGCTCCGTAAATATAAAATGCGGAAGCTCTTCGTACTAATATGTCTTAAATTTTGAGACACGAACAACGCAGATGATACCTGAAGTGTATAAAATCCCATATTGACAATACTACTTCGTGTAGCATAGTAGAATGTGAGTGACGAACCACTTATGGAGTGCCAATTCGTTGATTCTTGTTCGAATTCCACCACAGGACAGAATTTCGGTATGCACAGTAAAACACGCACATAACGAAAATAAAACAATTTTTTCTTAACCTTGTTTTATAAACCACAAATATAGCAAGCGCTCTAACAGGACTTGAAACTTAAACAGGCACATTCGTCACTTTCATTTAAAATCCACATTTACAAAGTGTTTCTTGTGGTAGGTGAGTGGTTTGAGTTATTGTTTGTTAATTTTTCGATCCATGTTCAAATCCGACAACAAAACAAAATATTTAAACGATTTTTAATTTCTCATTTATACTCAGTGAAATATATTACGAAAATAAAACTCTTTTTCTAACCCCTGTTTGTAAACCTGTAATAGTAAAAAAAAAAAAAAAAATCGCACTCACTATAACATGACTAGGAACTGAGAGGTGCAGGCATTTTTCTACAAAAATTCCGTATTTAAAACACCTCTGATTTTAAACGCGTGGTAGGTGAGTGGATAATGTGTTGGAGTGTAGAAATTTCTTGCAGAGTTCAAATCCCGTAACGGGACAAATTTTTAATAGTCATTTTTATACACAGTGGATCACCCACACAACGAAAGTAAAACTTTTTTTGTAACCCCTTTTTATTAAGAGCAGTTAAAAAAAAATCTTCAAAGGTTATGGACACGTTCCGTGAATTCACGAAGATTTATGTGACATTTACAAAGAGAACGTTTTTGAAAGAAGAAGAAAAAAACGAAGAGATCGTAATTTAACTCAGATGTCTGGATAATTTGTAACCGGTATTTCCGTAATTTTACGGACATTTTTTTAACAGTGTAGGAAACAACCAATAACGCCATACACGGGGTATTTTTTTAAAGCTTTTATTCTAAAAGTGTAAAGAAATCGCGAGTATACTATAGAAGCCTTTTTATTTTACGAAAACACGTGTTCCTATTATACCGATACACGAAAAATAAATACACTTCGTACGAGGTACGAATAATAAAGTCGATATATTATTAAGCAAATTATAAATGCTATTTCGAAGCCCCTCCAAGATACCAAAAACGGTTATTTGCACTGCTGTATCTCATAATATGGGAAATATAGGAGCCTACGCTAAACTTTGCTTCGGACACTCCAGCAACGAAACTGTGGGGTCACTGCTGTTAAGTCCCATAGTTACAGAAGAACGACGACAAAACTGCACGCCAGTTCACCTCCTTGAGCGTCGGCACAGAGTACTAGAGAATACAGAGTTGGAACGACAGATTTTTATCGCCAACTCCAGCCGCACAGCACACGCCACCAAAATGGCGGCACGCGCCAGCAACATATCGGAACGCCGCGCCGTGAGCCAATAAGCTCATGGTAACCCACTCGCCAGCCGGCAGCCCAGCCAATTGGAAAAGGTTCGTAGTGTGCAGTAGCCAACCGGACACGAGGCGCCGGCACAGGACCTCGCGCAGCCAATCAGAGAACGAGTACGCCTACATCAAAGGAACTGCTACCCCATTTCGTCTCTTGGTACTTACATAATCTGTGGCGTAGGAATGTTTGGACACTAAATGCTCATATCAGTGTCGACCTTATCGCTCGCTTGCAGGCCTGGTATATACCGTACTTAATTTTTTTTTCGCATGTTTCCGTAACGAAGCATTCACAAGTGGCACGACGAAAATTGTATTCTGAACATGGTTGGTGTTACACGATCGACCACATTTTTGATGAATACTTCCTTGAATTTAATCATAGCTGAGTTATTTAATTAAAAAAAGGGTTTAATTAGAACAATTATGTATCGTGTGTAACGTATCTTAGTAATAAGAAAGTACAACCATGTCGAGCAGGAACCTGAATGTTTTACCGAGGCGTCATACGAGAAACTTGTTTGTGAAATAAGAAAGAGCCTGCACTGGCGTGATTCTACTGACTACCCCGAATGTCCTGTATTCCGTTATGATTATCACAAAGGAACTGATTATATCTGTTCTCTGCTATCACGCAGCTGACACAAGCAACCGCAATGTGGTAAAAACTTTCAGTAGCATGTGTATGGACGCTCGGACGTTCACCGAGTGGTGAAATAATAATAGAAGCCTCACCGATACAGCCATTATTAGGATTGGAACGTAAGCTGTATAATCCACTCACGGTTACTTCAAACTTTTCTGAAGCCCCGCTAAAGTTCTACTTCCAGGATATTCCTCCGCCTCGTGCAATCAGGATTAACCATTACGAACGCTTTCTTACTAGGCATTACCAACACACACATTTTTTCGTTTATTTATATTAATTGATACCTGCCAAATGCTGAAGTTTGGAAGTAGGTATTGATTCTGCTCTGCGGCGTGAGGCGCCAACACTTGATGCTAGCCCTCAGTGATAGGGCGTAGGAATACGTCGACACTGTTGTCTCTAGGTCCAATTTACTAATAACATACAATATACTTGTGAGTTCATATAATCGAGTTTTATTGTTGCTTGAACAGGTTAACTGGTACATGAACTCACGAGACAAAGCTCCCCTCCCCTTTTTCTATGTAGGCTACGTATGGTTT
>NQII01006654.1:0-35759 GCA_002778355.1 Clitarchus hookeri | reverse complement strand
ATTCTTCGCACTTGGTGTAGAACTACTTATCTGACACTGCAGCGCTGAATTCCCTCGGCTGGCGGCTTGGAACTGCTCTCGAACTTGGTGGGCGTCTCGGCGCCTGGCTTCGAAGTTCCTTCTTCCCGGGTCCAACGCAGGACTCTGCGTTTGACGAAGTCTGACTGACTTTTCTCGTATTTTTCCCGCCGCACGTCCCGTTTGACGGCCTCCGACTGAGGTCGATGTCGTGATGCATTCTTGATCCTCGACTGACTCCGACTGACTGATTGACTGCTCGATCCCACGACTGACTGACTCGACGTCTCTCAACTGACTGCCCTGTTGCTCCCCCCTTCGTGTGGTTTTGTAGCGTCCATCACCATATTCAACTTGCCCCATCTCTGCACGTGTCCGTGTCCGGAGTGCTTGTCGTCCCCCTGGGTCATAAAACACGTGGCCGCTGCTCGTGTGGTCCGTAGCCGGCGTGGCGTCGTCCCTTGGTTCTGGCCTGGAAGTTTATTGTCCCGTTCTGCACGCACGTCCGCTAAAAGCTCTCATGGTTTATTGCGGTAAAAGCCCGGGACAGGCGCAGCTGGTGGTGGGATCTCGGTGTCCCTTGGGAAGCTGCAAAATGTAGCTGTGTTCGCGCCCTGGTTCCTTCCGTTGTCTCCGGATGTCGTCTGCACGTGCAGGAACAGTTGCACGTGCAGAAACCTTTGGTAGGGTGCCTTTGCAGCTGCGAGGCTCCTGGCATCACTCTGCCGGCACGTCCACAAACCCTTAATCCTTATTGCGGTCGTACGCCCGCGAGCTTCGCCAGAGCGTGTGTTCTGACGAATAAAATATAGGGACGCAGAATGCGTCATAATTATAAATTAAGTATTGTAATTCACGTAAAAGTCCAATTTAACAGAATAGTAAGGCACGTTTATGTTAACGCAAGTACAAAACTCTTGTGGTGCATGACATTAGGAAACAACCGAGCACGTCATTCATTGGGTGATTTTTCAAATGTTTGATTAAAAAAGTTTGAAGAAACTGCGAATAGACAATACAGGTTTATTATAAAATCATGGGACAAACATTGAGGGGTGGTAGAGCTCACTAAAACTAACACTTATTGTATAGGAATATATGGGCGGGAGTGACGCGTTGAAGCACAAGCACAAAAATAACACATGAAATGCAACACATTGTTTATTTACAACGTCGCCGCTAAATGCCTTTTTACAGCAATGTTTATAATAATTGCTCGAAATTGCTACCGCCGATAGTAAGGCAAGCTTGGCAGCGTCGGTGGAGTGATTGGCGAACAGATTCAAATACGCCGGGTATTTCACGCACGCCACCATTGTCAGCCAATCACGCCATATGTAGAGGTCGCCAAGCATGCGTGACTGTTGGTGGATGCATTTCCAGCAACTGTTTAAACATTTTCTGTACGGAATCACTCGTTAAGTATGCTGCTAATGAACATTTTATGTTTCCGTTAATGTGTTATGTTTTTGTGTTTGTGCCTCAACGCGTCACTTCCGCCCATATGTTCCTATACAATAATTGTTTGTTTAAGTAAGCTCTACCACTCCTCAATGTTTGTCCCATGATTTTAGAATCACCCTGTATTTAAATTCGAGGAGTTCTTCTCTATGGGGTATTAACAAGAAACACGATTGGAATGTGCAACTGGCTCCGTTGTCGTTCTACCATCTCTGTGCATTACGTATGTGTAGGCTGCGTCACATTGGAACGCCTCTTGGTAGAGACGCAGGCAGCTTTTCAAGACAGCGAATCAGACGGATGACGCGGCAGAAGAGAAATGTCAAAGGACCAGCTCTGCCCCATATAACCTGCGTACCACGCTCGCTCCGGTGAAGCGTGGAGGGGACGTAGGGAGGTGTCCACCACAAAGACGCAGTTAACAAGCGGAAGGAGCACAAAGCGAGACTGGCAGAAGGATCGTTCGAACCCGCCGTCAGGTGCGACGACCGCGCGTGGAATCTTTACGAACTAACATTCATGAAGGGATCGGGAGGGAGCCCCAATCATGATTTATTCAGACGGCTGGGAGCCCAATCAATGCGGCGAGTAAATGGATAAAAAGAAAGCGGGGTGGTGGTACGCGGACAACATGTAAAATTCATTCTCCCTCCCCCCTCCCCCCCTTTCCAAACACAAAAACCTTCTGGCGGTCAGCACACAGGTGTGCGGCAACACGTGCGCTTTGAGCGTGGCGATCTGGGGCCTCGCCGCGCGATACCATCTCGATTACTCGCGCGCCGTCGATACACTTCTCGCTGCTGTCGATCATCACCTCCTCCGCCTCTTTCCATCTTCCGTAGCCACCACCCAGATGGGTGTTCCTCGCAGTCTGCATCTGTTTAGGGTGATACACCCCGCGAAAATTTAAAGCATGGTAGGAGGATTCTAACAAATAAAATAAAACACTAATAGCAAAACCGCTAGAATGACGAATAATGAGTGAGTGAGTGAAGAGATTTGGGCGGATTTAACAGCGTGCTCTTGAGAGCCGATGAGGGTGATTGAGGTGAGTATGGAGCAGCGCCGGAATGAAAGGGCGGGGAAACGGGAAGATCCCCGAGAAAACACGCTGACCAGCGACATAGTCTGGCACGATTCTCACATGCGAAAATCCGGAGTGACCTGGCCGGGGATTGAATCTGATTCGCTTTGGTGTCAGGCGAGCAGGCAAACCGCTCAGTCACCGCGGCCCCGTGAATAATCAGAAATAAAATAATGAAATACATGAGAATACAAGTTTTAAGAATAAATATACTAGTTTATCATTGATACTAAACGGTAAATTGAAAAATCATAAAAAATTAAAATATAAGTAAAAATATCAGTAGAATAATTATGTGCGTATTGAGGCGAGGGGATGGGAGATCGGAGCCTCGGAGCCGTTTATGCTCTGTCATTCCGGTCGTCAGGGGGCCATGTTCTCTCCAAATTTTCCTTTTCCCCCTTGAAATCGACTATTTCTCGTTTAAAATTTCCCTTTTTCTATTAAAATTTTCCTTTTTCCTTTAAAATTTCCCGTTTTTCCTTCAGAGCACGAGCTCCCTTTTTTCTTGCAAAAACGATCTATTTGAAGGATTTCAGGGTCTAGTTTGTTACCTGTGACCTTGACCAATGACCTTGACCATTACCCCGTAACCGTGAAATTGGATTACCTTGAAACCAAAAAATTATAAAAAATTATAAATATCCTTAAAAAAATCCAAAAATTAAAAAACATTAAAAAAAATAAAAAATAAAATCAAACATTTTTTTAAGATGTCCATGTAGGAGATTAGGGGTTCGATGACAGGTTGATCGACTAAGCTCCCGACACGACCGACCCTCGCAAGGTTGGCAAATTTCCATCTCGTCAGCCAAGTAAGATGTCGATGACATTGACCCGTGACCTTCGAACTTGACCCCGTTGACCTTTAACCTTAAATCCAAAAAAAATTAAAAACCTTTCCCAAAAAATTCGAAACATCACAAAAAATTTCTAAAAAATTCCAACAGATTCCCAAAAACCCTTGACACTTGACTCAAGACCCTTGACCCAAGACTCAAGACTCAAGACACTTGACTCAAGACTCAAAGCCCTTGACTCAAGACTCAATACCCTTTACCCAAGACTCAAAACCCTTGACCTAAGACTGACCAGAAATAAAAAAATTAAAAAAATTAAAATTTCGAATGTTAGGACATAACAGGGCCCGGAACCGAAGCCCAGCATCACGCCCAGTAGACAGCTGACCCTCGCCAATGTTACTCATTGATTAACTAGTTAAACTGAAATATTTTGTATCTACTAATTTTTCATTCTGAATAAAAAAATTTGGGAAACGTTTATACCTTTGTATGATCATGGTAAAAATTGTCCCTAACTGACACAATTTTCTGCATTGCCAAATTGATAACATTCTCAGTTCATTCACTTATCATAAACATAAACAAAAAGTAGTGAAGGGAAAATAATTTTAGTACACTTTTCAATTTATGTACAACCTAGTACTTGTGGCTTGGAAGAATGTTGTTTGTGATTCAATTGCATTCACCATAATAATGTGGCGTATACTGTATCACGTAATCTCACGGAGACAAATATGACTGATTAGTTACGTAACTACCTATACCAGTAAGACAAATTTTTCTTGAAGTACACCTTATGTGCAAGTCATGAATTGATAGTCATTAGAAAATTATGATTCTGTTTACTTCCGAAATATGTGGCATTTTCAGTTTGTGTAAGGACACATAACCGTATGGCTGCAAATAAAAATTATTGCTCAAGTGCACAAACAGCCCAGACTTCAAAAACTTGTTTAAATTAATAAAAAAAATGCTTTCGAGAATGAATACTTAGCCAATAATCACAACTTGTTTTGTAACTACGTATTCGTAACAAGTAATTTAACAAGCAATATTTTGCAAAGCATTATTTGGAAATTAAACGACAAGTAATTTTCATATTAGTCACTATGAACTGAAAATCAGACTAAATCTTTAAGCCACACTTGTTTAAATTATTGCTTACATGCAGACTACCATTTTCAGCCTGAAAATTAATACACACACTTATGTGTTTGCAGAAAATTGAAATTGACCTGCACAAGCAATTGTAACTTGTTTCAACTACAAAGTGAATGTCAGTACATATGTAAAAATATGCAACCCCCTTTTTATACTTCCATTCTCTTCTTACTAGTTTTATTGGCCCTATTTGATACTGATATAGTGATAAATTGAAATCCTTAAAATTTCTGCATTTTACATTATTATTTTCTCAAGAAGTGTTAAAAAGGAGTTCAGTTACGTTATTTCACAAAGTACAAAAAATTACGCAGTTGTCTATTATTTATTTCTGATAATGCAGTTACTTTATTACATAAAATCAGAATGAAAATTCTTAATTAACTAATAAAGTTATTTACGAACTCGGCTACACCAATTACTGATAAAACAGCTCTACAAATATAATTATGTTCTGGCTATATGTGTTGTGCAAACTAAATTAAATTTAAACAATATCAAACACTCATAAGGGATTTTCTTTTCTTCCCAATGACATGACTGTGCAATCAGAAACTACAAAATATTGATTCGATGGCTCTCCCACAGAGAGAATGTATGTACATTGCCCCCACTTGCTTCCTTCTTCTTTGTATTATAACCATATCTTGGAGGTTTGTACCATCCTGCAGCAGAACAGCCAATTGCGTTAATGCCAGTACAGAATATGCCACAGAAGCATATCACAAGAAAATCACACAATAACAAATATTTAAACCCATAATCAAATAATTAACTGCAAGTTAATTTACAAACACAGCTGTAATACTTTTGCTGATACACCAGCAGTACAGATGTTATACGGGAACAATGATACTGTGAACATACTAGTACTGGGACACAATCTACTGGTTACACGTATGTAGTTAGGATGAGGAATGTGACAAATAATTGATTTAGCAAAACTCAAACTCAGATGTTGGCCATGATGAGCATACTTACAACTATCTGTCATCTGGGCTCAACAGCTGAACACAAACTGCCTCAAAGCAGCTAAGTTTCACAATTTTTCCATTCGCAAGTAGAGAAAAAGCGTAACGAGCACCAATCCAGCAGCGAATGGTAAAAGCTATAATGCCTCTTATGTCACGAAATTATTGAAAAGCAGGTATAATTTAATTTACTCTAATTTAATCATCTGATTTTTATGGCAGTTTTTTGGTGTTTTGGTGATCCATTAGTGGCACCATAAAAGTACGTTAATTTGCAAGTACATCACACAAGTCACAGTTGAATTATTTTCTTTTTGAAGTTTACAAATAAATAAATCTGCACAGCAGGTTTCACAAAAAAATTTTCTGGATTAGTTAACAATGATCTAACAAATATAAAAAATTGTACTATGATTCACATTGCAGTTGCAAGCAGAAATACATTTGTACTAATATTTACAGCTCTACATTAATTTTATGTCTGTTAAAATAAATAGAAATGCAACACCAAAGCACCGAGATCTATCATTATAATCATATGAACAAAGAACCTCTACACTAAAAAAATTCCCCATTTAACAAATAATTTTAAAAATTCTGCTACAGTACCAGATTCCCTGTGAGTGAAATACTGAAAGTAACTGAAACAAAAATTATAGTAGAAAGAAATAAGTATTACTGGTTTTTTCTAATTAGGTACACACATAGTCTCTGAACCCATACTAAGGATAGTATACAATATTATATGAAGATTTTACAGATGACCTTGTTTGTCAGCATAAAAAAATACATAAACAAATCTAGTGATGGGATAGTTAACTTTTTCTTTGTTCAGTGTGTGTTCTGATCCCTTTCTCCTTTTCACTGTTATTCGGACAATGAAATTACATATACACCATCCAAATTTGTTTCATTACTTTATACAACTTTATTCGCATGTAAAAGCTAAATTCTAATACTTATATTTAGTAATAAATTTATGAACAATTTTTTTATAAATTGTATTAAAAACTATAAAAAGTCTGTGAAGTTGGGGATAACCACTGTTTTATTCTTAACAATTTGTTTGTTTTGTTAATTTGCAAACATTTTTGTGGTTAGCAGTAATTTTGATACACAGAGCGAGATTGATCCACCACAATTATTGCGTATGACATTTGACATTACAAATATATATCAAGCCAAAAGTTATTCCAAATGTCCGACCAATTTGAAATACCTTGCCACTCAACTAAATAGTCTACATACCGCAAACAAACGAACGGTTTTTTTTATGGGTGATATCAAAGCCAAACAGAGTTATTGATGTTCTGGTGTGTGTATGTGGGCTTTTTTAAGTCATGTTCGGTTTTTTCGACCAAAGTACTTATGAACAAGTGGTCTAATCACAACAGAATTCAAAAACATTTTATTGGAAAATTACCACAAATTGTCTGGAGATCTTTAAGTTTTTAGTTTGCTTATGGACATTGCCAACGCCACTACACACAATAATGTCACGGACAGTACATACATTTATTATCTGGGAATTTGCAGGGGTGCAGTGTAAAAAAAATTGTAACTTTCACTGAGAAATTGTTTGTAATTTTACAAATGCTTGTAACAGGCAAATATTTTTTTTTTGTAAAACTACTCTTTTGGAAAACTACAAGGGCCATGTTTGTAATAGACCTTAAGAAATAGTTGTACTCTACTGACCTCTATCTATGAGCTTCAGCAAAATGGCGGACTTCCAACGAGGTAAAACCGTATATAACTGATTGTGCACAAACTCTGGGTAATGTAAAGTGTAGTTGCGTGCAAAAAGAAATATATTGCAAGTTTTAATAACGTAAAACCCTTCTAACAACTCAACTAATCATAATAAAACGTCAATTTCAATAAAACGTGGCCGTATTACTCATTGTGTATATTACTCACTGTTAGTTTTTTATATCTGCACATAACTCTTAAATTGAAAGAAATGTATTTTTCTTAATTAAATCACTTATTTAATCATTTTTTAGGTACTTACAGCCAAAATGCTATAAAATGAGTAATTGTTCCTAAGAGAGGGAGAATGAGGCCGGGATGCAGGGGCAGTGCCTCACCTCGGAGGTGTCAAATCTGAAGCGATTTCACTCTCCATTATCTCCCAACAAAGTAAAAACGATCATCATAAAGGGTTTATGCGATGCACAACAATGAGATGGGTTTGCCATTTTTGCTTCCGCAATTTGATATTCGCAATCACATATACACATGGGTTCTGCATCAATGTTGGACATCCGACCACGGCTGAAAGTCAATTCCTGGGGGTTCCAATGCTTATACCCCCGACGGAATTGCGAGGGACCAAATGGCAGCTATATCATACCCCATGGAAAAAAATCTGTAGGTGTTACTTTATTAAAACATCTTTTTTTGCTTCTACAGCAGTCGAATTACTTTCAATTTTCATCTCATGACTGTATTTCTGCGACTTTGTATCTTTAAGCCATATTTTTCTACTTGTTCGTTTCCAGGTAACAGTACTTGGGTAATTTTTTATCGGTTGTTCTCCAAACCGTCTGTCTGTCCAGGGAGTGATTTACGCTGCTGATGTCTGTATGATTCTTGATTTAATTGTTTACTTACCTTTCCTCGATGGTGTCTGTAGAGTTCTGTGCGGGCATTTCATTTCTGTATTTATTAATATTTTTCATTGTTGGTTCTACAATTTTTCAGTATTCGTCCTGAAATTTTGTTTGTATTTTTCATTGTTAATATTTTTCATCGTTGGTTCTACATTTTTTTTTTCATCGTTGGGCCTAGAAATTCTAACGTTTTGTTCTTTGGTGGGCTGTTAACTTCTGCTTCTTCGGTTGGCAATTTTTTTTTTCATTGGTGGAGTTAAATTTTTGCTTTAATTTGAGACGTGACAAGGCTTTTCAATATGAAATGGCTGTGCCACTTTTTTCGTCGTTTAGATTATCTAGAATTCTTATTTTTTAATTGGTTCAGCATTGGGGATTCTACCTACTTTTTATTGGTGGTATCAAGAAATTTTCGCTGTAGCTGATCTGTTTGAGTCAATGTTATGTGTCTTTGGCTCGTGTTGGTACACTGGGGTTTTCAAAATTCGAAATTTACCATCCTCTTAGCAGCTGCCGCTTGCAAATGTTGTGTGCAGAAAAAAAATCATCGTGTTGGGGCGTGTGTCGTCGGAACCTACCTACATCTTACGGAGATAATCATTATGACAAAACAATTCTTTAAACATTTATAAAAATCTGTGTAATATGTAGTCCTCGGTCCCAACGTCTGAGGAACCGCTCACATGGACTGATCACAACCATATTGTCAGTAATAAGGACGGAGTCGATGCATGTCCACGGAATATATAGATGGAAAGATGGAGGTCTAAGGAAGGAATGAAAACGTACACCTGGAGGATGAGCAGTGGGTTCTACACACGACTGAAATTGCTAATGTTTACTGGTGAAAGTGGTAAATGGAGGTATGACCACATGGTTTTATGTGACATGTGTGCTGCTATATAAGCATTTAGATTCATGACGGAGAGCTCAGTTCGTTGGCAAACGTTGTGGAGAGCAGTTCGTCTCTATAAGTTACTCTAGTTGAAATACTCTATGGACCGCCTTCCAGCAGCGCCATCGACTTCAACGATGTCTTTGGCTGTTCCAGCAGCTCCTTAACCTGTGACTGCAGCACCCACACCACTGCCAGAGCCATCTGGTTCTTTGGCTGCACCATCTTCTGCAGGGCTTGCCCCATCGGCCGAACCATCTTCGGCAGAGAAAACTTATCACATGCAGCTACTCTGAACAGGTATTTTCGCACTAACACATTGCATGTCGTCATGAAATTCATGGATGTATGAAGAATCCAAACCGGATAAGGTATCTTTGCTTCAAATAAGGGTTGATGTTCTACCATAATGACCTTTTCTGCAAATATATAAGGCCGTGTAAAGCTAAACTGCGGTGCTCATCGATTCTTCAGTGCCAGTTCTGTAAGAAAGATATCCTGCAAATTTCATCATTGCTGTGATGAACTGCAATAACCATCGTTTCTCTCGTCCTTCTCCGCCTACACCATCTACGTACGCATCGCCAACCTCAGTTCCTGTGCCTTTGGGAGAGCCGAAACCTCCTGGGGCCAGCACTGTACAACCAGCCTATCGGTGTCACTTTTGCTGCACGGAGTTTGTGTTGAAACTCGCCCTGCGCTGCCATGAAGTTCACGAGTGTAAGAAAGCTTGGTTTCAATTATAACAGGGTCCAGTTGATGCGAAGACTATGAATCAAAACCACGTGAATGATGTAGTTGTAGATTTTACCGTATAAAATATGATTTGGAAATAATTGCGAGTTTCATTTATTCCTTGTTTGTCAAAAAAATGTTTGCAATTTAAAATATAAAATGTATTTAAGGAACAAATAATTCTATAAAGTGCAGTGGTACTTTAATAAGCATTAAAATTAAAAAAAAAATATTTTTTTATATTTGATTTTAAAGTTTTGAATGAAAAACTTACGAAGTTCATAAACTATGCATGTAGGTATACTGTTAATTGGAAAAATATTCTTTTTTAAATATGATGAAAAATTACAGATTTTTTTGATGTCTATAAATATGAGCACTATAAGCTCACCTGGAGGCTCAATCAAGAAATTAACGCCACCTATGTGTTGAAAACAGAATCCTATATGGAGGGCACAGACAGCGCCACATATACTTTAAAAACATAAACAAATCGACAGCTCGCCTTGTGATGAAATCGATTATTAATACACTAGCACCACATAGGTAACGTAAAAGTAAACATATGAAATCCAATATGGCGGAATCAGCAATGTATAGACAAATGACAAACGAAAAAACCACTAAGATGGCTGCATTTGACAAAATGAGCAAAGGCGAAGGGAGTGTAGATGAAGGGGGTGGTGGGGGTTAGTCGTCTTAAGGGAGGGGTATTGTGGAGGGGGGAGCTCTAAAAGTGTGAGTTTTTAAAAAATAAATTTTTAATATAAGCATTTTTTATAATTAATTTTTTACAACAAATGTTTAATAACAAATGTCTGATAGTACATGTTTTTATAATTTTTAATACATTTTATAATTTTTATAAACTTTTAAAATAATTTTTAAAATAATTTTTTTTTTTGGATTTTTGAATTTTCAAGGTTGAACATCACCGGGGTAAAGGTTAAAGATCAAGGTCACCTAGATACAATATGGCGGACAATATGGCCACCGGGGGAACGGAATGACGGAGAATGAACAGCTCCGACGCTCCGATCCCCCATCCCCTTACGCCAAAACGCAGATAATTATTCTACTTATACCTTATCAACTGTAAGTGAGCCACTACGTAAGGCAGTATCTCACACGTTTATTTAGAGAAATATAAAAAACAACGTCACCTACTGGTTAAATGGTCTTCCAGGCATGTTGTAATTATCACGGTGTTCAAATCTATGAGCCACGCAATTAAGGGGAAGAGCTTTTTGGATATGCAAGACTCTTATAGGCTGTACGCAATTTGGAAGCCCTGCTAAGGATCTATTTTCTGTCAATTTTTTATCCTTCCACCATATGCAAGTGTTGATCAGGTTTAAATGTGAAATTGTTGCGAACGTAAGCATGTTACAAATATACTAATGCTTACTCTTACGTGCGCAAAACAAAAGCTAAATTAATTATATTAAGGGCCCGGAAAATTTAAAAGTTGCACTTTTAATACTACGTTAATACAAGGAAGCGCTTTCCCTGTATTGATATCAACATTACTGAGAACATGTTGGCAACTGTGTCCCTTAATAATATATATGCAATTATTGGGATCCGTCCCCGCCATTTTGGATTTACATAATCTTCTCCTTAACCTTAATTACAGAATTCGTTTC
Source organism: Clitarchus hookeri (assembly GCA_002778355.1). Taxonomy (NCBI): domain Eukaryota; kingdom Metazoa; phylum Arthropoda; class Insecta; order Phasmatodea; family Phasmatidae; genus Clitarchus; species Clitarchus hookeri. The sequence goes on along the minus strand of NQII01006654.1, from coordinate 24,370 downwards.
TGAATCAACGATATATCGGGCACTACTTTGTACATTTTCTCAAGTTGGTATCCTTGACTATTGTTGCTAGTATTATTTCTGTAATCGTTCGCAAGTAAAAATTACTTATTCCGTTCCGGCAGCCACTAGTCAGAAATTAATGAAGATAGTGAAAACTCTGACAACTTTATCAGGTTCAAGAATCTATTATTTATGTTGTATTTTGGAGAAATTTTCGTTATGTCAGTGGAAATAGAACTTGTGGGGAAAAATAGATATGTCCATGATGGGGGAGGGGGGGGGATGATCCCCCTTAGGGGCAGTTATTTTCTCTTTAGGTAGTTGTTTTCAAAAGTGCTTAAATAACCTCAGACGATGTATGGTCATTGACGTGAAAAATTCCTCACTGAACGTCGTTTGGTTTACAGTGAATAAAATTTGAATTATGTGCTTACGTTGCGAAACGCTCTCAGTTGCTCGAGCGCCTTGTCGGGAGTGCGACAAGCAGCGTACGGCGAGGAAAATCAGTGAGTTTATATCATTCGGATGGCGCACACGCCCGGCCACGTGCAGTCCGGTACACATGAATCCAACACGTACACTCAAACACGTACACTCAAACACGTACACTCAAACACGTACACTCAAACACGTACACTCAAACACGTACACTCAAACGGGTCAATTTTGTTTACGTGCCAAGGTTCGTGTGTCGCTCTCCACGAAGTGAGTGAATACTGAGAGACGACGTGCCTGGCCTTGCCTGGAGGATATCACAGTCTAACACAGCACTCAACAGGGAAAATAATATGCACACCAATTTTTTTCACACGGGAAAACAGTCCGGGAGAAGTGGTTGCTAGAAAATGCACAAGAGTTTCGTCAAACACAGTCGCAAGTGTGTGCTTAACAGGGAGCGACATGACAGTCAAGTTGATCCCTCGAGCAACTCAACACTTTCGAAAGCTTTGCTCGTACTTTATTTTCAGCTTGTTGCGTATCCTTATACCGATGACTAGTAGCTTTTGGTCGATCAAGCGAGTCTTCCGTTACCAAAAGTTACCAAGTGCCATTGACTTAATTCTGCAGAAAATGCAACAACATGTAATTTATAATCTAAACGTCTTTATTAAGTTTTTCATGCCATTTTATGAAAAAGAACGTAATAAAAAAATTCCCTTTACATCTCAATTAGAAAATGTTTTGAAACGGTTAAAAAATTATTTACAATTCGAAGTTAAATTGCTTTGAAATAGGCGTAGTGGACTTGGTGAGGTCTGGAAAAGTGCAATCTAGAGCTGGAGTGAAAGGGATTGTTATCACTTTTTTGGAAATTCACAAACGATTTTGTTTCCTTCAACAAAATAACTTTCTCGTCCATGGGTTCGTTTTCTTCATCTGAGATGTCTCCTTCAAGAACTGATTCACTGAATGAATAAGCCGTATTTAAAAGCTTACCAAATCATGTATTAGTTTTCGTAACGCTTGAAGGGACTTTCTTACATCCTTAACTTACCTTGGACAAATAGGAATGGAAATAGAGTTTGTGGCTTTTAGCAAAGAAATATTTAATTTCCCGTATAGGTTATTAACAATAAATTTGGTAGCACCAAACAATTTTTGTTTTACTTAACAAAACCTTTTTCTCAGTGTAATAAAACCCATCTAGGGGCTGCGGTGACTAAGCGGTTAATTTCTCGCCTCCCAACAGGGTGAACCGGGTTTAACCCCCAGCTGGGTTACTCCCGGATTTTCGCAAGTGGTAATTGTGCCAGACGATGCCGCTGGTCGGGGATTTTCTCAGGGATCTCCCGTTTCCCCCACCCTTGTATTCTGGCGCTGCTCCACACTCAACTCGCTTCACCCTAATCGGCTCTCAAGATCCAGATATTATGAGACGCCCAACACTCTCCACACCACTCTAACACACCTCAACTTTCATCGTCTATCGCTATCGCTCGCCTCGGCAGGGCTTTCGTCCAGGCCTGGATGAGGCGAGGTTTCTTCTTTCCAAGTTTTAGATCTGCTCTCGCCGGCGGCCGACAAAGAACTACCTGGCTGAAGCAAAAATCGTGTATTACCACCCAACATGCGCGTGTTACTGAGCTCAGCAGAGAGTTCGTGTTTATCAACTTCTGTACCGCCGAAACAGAAAAAGAAACACGCAAGCGAGGGATGGCCTTATCGAGTGAAAACTGGACACATATCCAAAACAAAAGCCAAATTCCGCGTTTAATTAGCACACTTGAGTTGATAGCTGTCAGCACCATGCCCCGGTATTGCAAAAGGCCGACACATGGCTGTCTTACTAAGCGAGCGGAAAAACTTCGTACAACTCCGCCCCCGGTAAAATGTTCAACCGCGACAATATCTACTTTACTATTATACCAAATCCTTCCCGAGTATGTGTTAGTATTAAAATAAACCAGTTTCAATGGGAGTCAATTTTTTTTAGCATCAGATTTAAAGTAAAACGTTGACCGAGCAAGTCCTTGAGTCGATGTTTGTGAGCATGTTACACAGGCAGTACATTTATTGCCAGTGTTGTACATAGTGCGGGGTCAGTGCCCATCCCCGGAGCACTTAAGAACGCAAAGGTGAAACAGCTGCTAATTCCGCGAATTCCAAAAGCACGCCCCCACCAAAATGACGTCACTTGCCAACAACACGTCGGAACACCGCTCGCCAATCAGCGCTTGGCAACCTCACTCGCCAGCTGACCCCCAGACCTAATAGAGAACCTTTCGCATCATCAAGTAGCCAATCAGACGCGAGGTCCGTTCTCGGAGTCTCGCGTAGCCAATCCATAGAATATGCACGCCTACATAAATTGAACCTTCACACGCCCTTTTGTCTCTGTGCACCTACCTACTCTGTGGCTCTGCTTTTGGAATGGTTGTCAATGAACACCGAGTGCCGAGCTCACCGTTTACTGATTACTGAGAGCATTATGTACACGTCCACGGTAATATTTACTTAGGTTTTTAAATCGACTGTATTCACTGCTGGAAATAAGCTGGAAAACAAAACAAAGAAATTAAAATAATAATTCAAAATATTTCAGAACATAAACGAAAAGAAGCTAGGAACAACACAAAAAAACCTAGCAGTCAATGAAACGTGAACTAGCGAGCAAAAGGCAGCAAACTGGACAAAGGAAGAAAATCGAAAAACTCACGGAAACGACACGCTGTAATGGTGATACGAGCAAAGAAAAATGGAATTTGTGAAGACAAAGAAGGTAATATANATACGAGCAAAGAAAAATGGAATTTGTGAAGACAAAGAAGGTAATATACAATTCTAATTTCGAATTTCTGCTAGCTGCTTAACACACTTGCATTGCACACAAATATATTACCTAGTTGCAACACTTAAAGAACACAAACCAGGGTATAACCGACAGGGCTAACCATCAAGATACATTTCCTGATTCTGGTTTCAATGAGTGTTTAGGTCAAAATAGATTAAATTACGGGCGAATATGTATGTATATAATATATATATATTTATACATCCGAAGTTTGATGCAATATTCAATAAGCAGCCAGGTATATAAGCATCTCACATATTCAATATGTTGTGCTAGTTAGGTAGGTAGGTATAGCTTAACCAAATACGTTATTTGGCTTAACGTCTCATCTATAGCGAGGTGATTAAAGGCAAGTTTCAAGTTTCTCAGAGGAGAAGTGACGTGTAAGCAGTCAGCCATGACCTGTAGGAGGGAACCATCCCAACATTCCGCTGGAGTGATTTCAGGCAACCATCTGCACGTTGCGGAAGATTCTCTCTTGGTCGGGTTGCCGTCTGGCAATATCGTCTCCAAGTGATATTTGGGTCATATCTTTTAGCCATACTGTTGGCCAGTAAGCATATTGTTGACGTGTGTGGTTGGAGTTCACCAAACACCCCACCTTTTCATTCTGTGTTCTTTAATACTCTGCGATATTTACAACAGAGTGAAATATGGAACTACATCTCCAAATTCTCTGCTGACATTACTGCCAGGATTCAAGTCAGCTTCACGTAGTGACGGGCGAACCATTTTCGAAAGTGCTTATTTAGCATTGAAGCAGTAGTACGTGACACGAGAATAATTTCCTCAGCAGCACGTAGGCCCCTTGTTCGCCAATGAACTGGGCTTGTTGATGGCCTGTAGCTCGGAGATAAATCAAACCTCCAACAGCCCTCGTGAGCCGCCCTGGCTTTATCTATAATTGAATACACGGGGAGGCTAATAAGAAGGCCAGCCTACAGACGTTCCTCGACGACGTAAAAGAAAACACCGCGACGACGGACGCATATCTCCATTTTCTCGTCCGTGGAGTAGACGTTTAATTGCTGCCGAAGACGCTCCGATTAGTTGTTGATGCGTACCCGCCTACCCGGTGTTTGAAATGCCCCAGTGAGATATATCTGGGCGGCAGTAGTTAGAAATGAGCGGTTCTAGGGCAGGGGCTGGGGGCTGGGGACGAGGGACGAGCCAACCGCCATTGTCATGCGGGCATTTTTTTTCCCCCCATTTTCCCCTCGGAATTTCCCTTTTTTCCCTCAAAAACAACTAAAATCGCCAGAATTTGCCTCTAAATTTTCCGAATTTCCCTCTAAACCGGCACAATTTTTCACGAAAAATGTGTTTTGCACAATACTGTTGACTTTAGCACAAATTCCGCCGATGACTCCACAATGTTCCAAAGTGACTCGTTTTTGGGGAATGAGAAGTGAGGAGTGGAGGGGTTACCCGGACATTCACGCTCTATCAATATCCATCCTCCCTGAAGAATGTTCGAGTTCATTGCCCCATTATGCAACTTCTCTCATATTTATCTGTCATTCCACCTTTGTTTTCTTATATTCTCCATTCACCTGGCATCCTGGCAGGTACAAGTCTCGTGCTCTATCATTCCACCTTGGTTTTCTAATATTCCTTCTGGTATCCTTTCACCTGGCGTCCTGACGGGGACGCGTCCCATGCTCTGCCATTCCACCTTGGTTTTCTCATATTCCTTATGGTCACATTTCACCTAGCATCCTGGCGGGGCGAAATCTCATGCTCTGTCATTCTACCTTGGTGTTCTCATATTCCTTTTGGTCTCCTTTCACCTGGCGTCCTGGCGGGAACGAGTCTCATGCTCTGTCATTCCACATGCGCGACACAGAGCCAGGCTTGCCCACGCATGCTAGCCTAGAGTCGCACCACGAACGCGCTAAGTACATCCTAAGGCCATCTATAAGCATTGTTGGCAGTAATTTCCAAACCATTTAACATATATAGTCACCAAATACATAACATAGACATCACCCCCGACGGAGAAAAGGACCACAGGGTGAAGTATGCCCTAAGCGCACTTATAAGCATTCTTGGCTGTAATTTCCGAACTGCTTAAGATATAGTCACCAAATTCATCGCATAGGCATCACCCCTGACAACGAAAAGGGCCGTTGGGTCAAGTATACCCTAAGCGCACTTATAAGCATTCTTGGCTGTAATTTCCGAACCTTTGAAGATACAGCCACCAAATTAATAATATAGGCATCACACCTGACAACGAAAAGGGCAGCAGGGTCTAGTATGCTCAAGGCCTACTTATAAGCATAGTTGCCTGTAATTTCCGAACTGCTTAAGATATAGTCACCAAATTCATAGCATAGTCATCACCCCCGAAAACAAAAAATGCTACGACTATTTATAAGCATAGTTGTCTGTAATTTCCGAACTGTTTAAGATATAGTCCCAAATTCGTAACATAGTCATCACTCCCGACAACGTAAAGGGCTGCAGGGTCAAGTATGTCCTAAGCCTAGTTATAAGGATAGTTGTCTATAATTTCCGAACTGTTTAATATATAGTCAACAAATTCATAACATAGGCATCACTCCCAACAAAGAAAAGGACCGCAGGGTCAAGCATGCCTTAAACGTACTTATAAGCATAAATGACTGTAAATTCCGGTATGTTTAAGATAAGTTACCAAATTCATAACATAGTCATCACACCCGACAAAGAAAAGGGCTGCAGGGTCAAGTATGTCCTAAGCCTAGTTATAAGGATAGTTGTCTATAATTTCCGAACTGTTTAATATATAGTCAACAAATTCATAACATAGGCATCACTCCCAACAAAGAAAAGGACCGCAGGGTCAAGCATGCCTTAAACGTACTTATAAGCATAAATGACTGTAAATTCCGGTATGTTTAAGATAAGTTACCAAATTCATAACATAGTCATCACACCCGACAAAGAAAAGGGCTGCAGGGTCAAGTATGTCCTAAGCCTAGTTATAAGGATAGTTGTCTATAATTTCCGAACTGTTTAATATATAGTCAACAAATTCATAACATAGGCATCACTCCCAACAAAGAAAAGGACCGCAGGGTCAAGCATGCCTTAAACGTACTTATAAGCATAAATGACTGTAAATTCCGGTATGTTTAAGATAAGTTACCAAATTCATAACATAGTCATCACACCCGACAAAGAAAAGGGCTGCAGGGTCAAGTATGTCCTAAGCCTAGTTATAAGGATAGTTGTCTATAATTTCCGAACTGTTTAATATATAGTCAACAAATTCATAACATAGGCATCACTCCCAACAAAGAAAAGGACCGCAGGGTCAAGCATGCCTTAAACGTACTTATAAGCATAAATGACTGTAAATTCCGGTATGTTTAAGATAAGTTACCAAATTCATAACATAGTCATCACACCCGACAAAGAAAAGGGCTGCAGGGTCAAGTATGTCCTAAGCCTAGTTATAAGGATAGTTGTCTATAATTTCCGAACTGTTTAATATATAGTCAACAAATTCATAACATAGGCATCACTCCCAACAAAGAAAAGGACCGCAGGGTCAAGCATGCCTTAAACGTACTTATAAGCATAAATGACTGTAAATTCCGGTATGTTTAAGATAAGTTACCAAATTCATAACATAGTCATCACACCCGACAAAGAAAAGGGCTGCAGGGTCAAGTATGTCCTAAGCCTAGTTATAAGGATAGTTGTCTATAATTTCCGAACTGTTTAATATATAGTCAACAAATTCATAACATAGGCATCACTCCCAACAAAGAAAAGGACCGCAGGGTCAAGCATGCCTTAAACGTACTTATAAGCATAAATGACTGTAAATTCCGGTATGTTTAAGATAAGTTACCAAATTCATAACATAGTCATCACACCTGACAAAGAAAAGGGCTGCAGGGTCAAGCATGACGTAAGCACACTTATAAGCATAGTTGGCTGCAATTTCCGAACCATTTAAGATACCACCAAATGCATAAAGTATGTATCATCCCCCACGATGAAAAGGACCACACTGAAAGTAGGCCCTAAACCTGCTCATAAGCATAGTTGGTTGTAATTTCTGAACAGTTTGTTGATATACCCACCAAATTCATAACATAATCATCGCCCCGACGAGGAAAAGGGCCGCAGCTCTAAGCCCTGTTATAAGCATAGTTGCCTGCCATTCTCCACCTACCGAAGCTATAGGCATCAAATTCATATCATAAATATCTCACACGATGAAGAACAGGGTGGTATGATCAAGTAAACTTTAAGGCGTCTTATAATCATANTCATATCATAAATATCTCACACGATGAAGAACAGGGTGGTATGATCAAGTAAACTTTAAGGCGTCTTATAATCATAGTCGACCGACATTTCCTGTTCACAGAAGGTATATCCATCAATTTTATAACATAGGCTGCGTCGACGGCAACGAACAGGATGCTGTGGGCAATTATGCCCTAAGCCCTCGCATAAGTACAGTTTACTACCATTTTTCACCCACTGAGGCTATAGTCGCCGAATGAATGATATAGGCATCACTTCCGGCTATGAAAAAGGACCGCAGGGTCACGCACACCTAAGGCTTTCGTATAAACATAGTTTTGACTGCCTTTTCCCACCCACGGAAGCTATAGTCACCAAATTATGTCATATGCATCACATCTGATGACTAACAGGGCGATACGGACAAGTACACCTTAAGCCCTCTTATAAGCATAGTTGCCCAACGTTTCCCACCCACAGAAGCTATAGTCACCAAATTCATGTCATATGCATCACATCTGATGACTAACAGGGCGATACGGACAAGTACACCTTAAGCCCTCTTATAAGCATAGTTGCCCAACGTTTCCCACCCACAGAAGCTATAGTCACCAAATTCATGTCATATGCATCACATCTGATGACTAACAGGGCGATACGGACAAGTACACCTTAAGCCCTCTTATAAGCATAGTTGCCCAACGTTTCCCACCCACCAAAGCTACTACCACCAAATCCATATCACATTCATCACTTCCAACTGCAATCAAGGAGATAAGGGCAAGTAGACCATAAGCCCTGCTACAAGCATAGTTGATCAGCATTTCCAAACCTTTGAAGTTCAGGAACATTTAAAAACCACCCACGCATGAAAAGAAAATAGGGGTCAGCATTGGGGGGGTCAACACTGCGAAATCGACTATGACGTGTACGACTAACACCATCAGTCCAACACGAGGGCTGGTGGCCCGAGTCATCGTTAGACTGGCTAACACTTAACAACCAGTAATATATTGAAAAATAAAGCAGTATACAATTGTACCAATAACAAAACATACATAGTAGCAGGTTACACTAAAACAAGTAGGCGTTAATATAAATTAACACAATCAGCCGAGCGCAAGGGTCCGGTAAACCACGTGTAAGAGATATGCAACCGACCTGTACATGAAAAATTAGCCACGCAACAAACATTAAAGGCCTGTCATATACGCAAGTACATCACGAGTATGATGTCACAACGAGTCACAATATATATATAAATATCCGAAGGAGCCGCAGTCCATAATAGTGATATCAGTGTTGCTATCATGCCAAGAAGTTTAGTAAAAACTGGAATGTGCGCCGACATGAGAAAGAACAAATGATCACAAGGACAAACCGCAACTGATGCCAGTATAGCCTGAATTGGCGTGCATTCTTACCGTCGGTATCTCGTCCCTGTGATTTTCGTTGGTGACATCATTTTATGGCGTAGCAATAAAATGAAGTTGTGCTGCGTGCCCCTATTACCCGTCAAGTCTTTTGTACAGGGAATTTTTATACATAAAAATGTCCTTTGAGGGAATACACGAACTGGTCTTTGGGTGTGAAATATTGTGTGAAATGCTGTTCGGAAGCATAATCCAGTTATAAATACTGAGCGAACTTTGAATTTTTTTCTGAAGCTCTACTCGCAGCTTGGCGGCCTCGGTAGGCGGAAGCCTTAATTGCTGCCGACACTCTGATTGGTGGTTAAAGGGTGGCCGGCATCAGTCGGGCGGACAGACACGACGACTGCGTGGCAGGAAGTAGATGGCAGAAGGCGAGGCAACTTGTCGACGAGAGAGGTCCCCGGACAGGAGAAGCACCTTATTTGCATGTGCGCTGACCACCCTCCGAGGTGGGCAGCGCCCTCAGAGTGGATATCCACGTGTGTTGGAACGTCGTGCAGAAGTGCGGAGGACACTACCTGCAAACACAGAACCCATAGGCACACAGCAACCGCCGATCTCTCACGCGCCCCCGGAAGGCCGCGCTGTCACGAGTCCAGAAACAGAAGATCCCATAACTCGTTGAGTGGATTTGCAAATCTAGTTGCAGCCCGACAGACTTGGGTTTAANACCACCCTCCGAGGTGGGCAGCGCCCTCAGAGTGGATATCCACGTGTGTTGGAACGTCGTGCAGAAGTGCGGAGGACGCTACCTGCAAACACAGAACCCATAGGCACACAGCAACCGCCGATCTCTCACGTGCCCCCGGAAGGCCGCGATGTCACGAGTCCAGAAACAGAAGATCCCATAACTCGTTGAGTGGGTTTGCAAATCTAGTTGCAGCCCGACAGACTTGAGTTTAATAACTGAGTCGGCGATAGGCTGCCATGTTCATGTTTTAGCTGGACACCGGACCCGTATTTACAGCTGTTAACACGGTTGCTATCTTGGTAAATATACTTGTAGGTGTATCGGCGAGGGAGTGAAGCACACCACCAGTCTCCCGACTGGCGTGTTGTTGTGTCGTGGTGTCTCTAGAACACGTTGTGGTGCTGTCTACAAGTGGCTAGTTAAACTCGCGTGTTCGTACGTCGGCGAGTCCCTTCAACCCGAGCCGCTGCTCATCGACAACCCTGCTTGTCACATCAGTCCTTACGGCACTGCAAGTCAGAGTCAGGCCTCGCTCTAATTCTCCGCTCATTTCATCCTATGGCATTTGTGAATAAAAGTGCAAGTAATTAGTACACTTTGCTGGCACCCTTAGTACCAAGACTATTACCAGCCCTGGCCAAAGCTAGGGCTATTCAGTGTAGTAGGCGTACCTACACCAGTTTCCCAAAGGGCATCATTTGTAGCAAGCAGCTGCGCAATAACGCGAGGTTGTCTTCTAATACTCAGAGCCGACTGACTATGCAATGTTCTGGACGCGAATCTCATGTTCGGCTTCACAATTTAGTTGAACACGGTCGGCTTCTGGCAAAAGTGTGTTCTTAGGCTCCAGTAACAGTGGTACATGTGAAAGGGCGCACTTCGAATCTCGGCAGGTTCGCTCCCAAATGTTCGCACGTGGGAATCGTGTTTGACGATGGCAATGGTCGGCGGGTTTTCTCGTGGATCTCCTGTTTCCAGCGCCCTTGCATTCCTGTGCTACTCTATACTCATCTAACTTCACGCTCATCGTTTCACAAGAACCCGTCGTTGTGAGATGTCCAAACATCCTCACTCAACTCTTTAGGTTGAAGGCAGAACCTTGTTATTTGACATTTTCAGCGTGGCACAGACAGAATTTATTTTTGGTATTAGTATGGTTGGTGGATGAGGTGGGTATCACTTTCATCCAAAAAAGACAACACTACTTTTCACCGTTTTTCTTTGCAGATATGATTAAATAAAATCTTAGGCTTTCCTCTATATAATAAAATGTTTATTATATGACACGTTTGTAAATCGCAATCTGATATTTTAGAGACGACGTTTTCCAGCTAAATGATAAAGTACTTCTTCTGGTGATACAGGTATGTTTTCGCTGTAGTACATTAAAACTAGACCATTCAGACGATTTTGTCCAGTTGTATTTGAAGAAGGTCTTAAATATTCAATACATTTAGTATTGAAAATTACCTCTCGTATTTGCAAATTGTCACAGGTAGTGAGTGTAGCCATTATGATGAGAATATCATGCACTGTTGGAATCACGTTGGCATATTTACAATGCGTCATGTGCGATTTCCGGCTCTTTCCTATAAGCCCTGCGCTAACTGCGTACATAGGATAAACTTCCCTTTTATATTGGCCAAGAGACAATAAATCATCAATTATTCCATTCTTTTGCAGTTTTATCCAGGAGCAACACTTCAGTTTTTGCAAAGTCATAGGTGACATTCTGTTTTATACACTACGAGATTTGACCTGTTTTTAATATTATTAATATTTCCCCCTTAATACGGTTTGTTGGGATTTCTAACACCTAACCGCCCGCCATCTCGGTGCCCGTGTGAATATGACAATCAAAGCATTATCTTTGATTGAAATTATGAACAATTAATTTACTCTATTCAAGATACGTATTTTTTAATCTTAAAACCACTACGTTTAGTTGGCATTCAGAATGGGGTTATTGTACTTCGGTCATTCTTGAAGCGTCCCATGGAACGTCCTAACGGCAGGTAAACAAATAAATGCGCTGGTGGCAGAGAGGGAGAGACCGGAGAAAACCCACAGACCGTCGGCATTGCTCGCCAAGTTTCCCACGTTCTGTTCCACCGCGGATGTCATTGGTGGATAATTTCAATAATGCCTGGCTGCCACACAAAAAATTCGTAACAGTCAGAACCAAAAGGAAAAAAAAATATATCTTATTTGCTTTCAGCCGGATAAACATAAGCATTTAAATGTTGTGTGACGATGGCGCGGTTAGAGTCTGTACTTAATTTAATAAAGTAAAACGTCGTGAAACATCTCTGATCATATTCGACCTTACTTACTCTGTTCAGTATTGCCTGTTCCCACATCTATACTCCACAAATGAGTGTGCTTCAAAGACTTCATTACGATTTCAACAAATTTTACTCTTTATTTAGCATATTAGTTGATAATTTTCTTTAAAAGTGTCCGCTATACAGATATAAGCAATAAAGAATTTTAGGTTACCTGTTCTACCGAACGAAATAAAATGTTCGGAAATTGTGAACATTACCTCAATTGTTCCTGATTGCTATAGTGATTAGACCAGCGACCTACGACTCTCTGATATTATCGTTTGTAGGAATAAGAATTTCATAAGAACATCCAAGAAATTATACAATTGATAAGAAACAGGACTTTTAAGGCTAATTTGTTTATGTATGTGGTGCACAACAGAGTGAGAAAATATTTGTTATAACTGACGCATAATTCCAGTTGAATTTTTGTTTTAAGTATTTTGGGGAAATACTTATTTTCAATGTCTAATGCCATGTTTTTCTCACAGTATCAATTAACAGTGTAATGAAAAATATGTTGTTTAATTTTTTGTACATATTTTACTATCTCTTACAAGATATAAGATGTCTTACTTTGTCCCAAGGCGCTCAACACTTGTGGGTCTACTGGTGCGTTTCTTTACACTATATGAAAATATAGTTTGGTTGTTGGGACGTAAACGATATGATGTTTACAATCTGTAAAACCAAACCCCAATTTGAGTGGCTAGTTCTAAACCGTCCGATAAAAGTAGGATTTTGCCAAGAGTTTAATTAAGCGAGTAAGATTAGATGGCTCCACATGCCAAAATAATAGGTTTAAATTACGAAGAAATCTGAAATTCCTGAACAATATTATTATTACCACCGATTAGTGTTGAAGATAACGCTGGGTACACTGATGTGATTACAGGTCTCGTAGGAGCACTCAAAAGTGGTCGCGGGTTGCATAAATACGTTAAATCACCTACTTGTAAATCCAAAGGCTAAAAAAAGGAAAACTCATTTTCGTTTTCTATGCATTTACGCAATGCTGGCTCACCCATTGCCAGAGGAATTGTCGAAATTACATATCAAAGAACGGACTTTATTTTTAATTTCGTCTATTTTCCCAGCAGAACGTCAATTTTATAAAATACATATATTTGTAGAGAAACCATCTATTTTAATTGTATTAAAACTCTATAAAATGAATCGGACAACACTTAGAGACGTATAATAGTGTAATTAGACTTCTAACTAAGCGCATACAACATGATTTTGACACTTATGAATAGAGGAAAAAAAGCCCTACATTTCCTCCACGTACAGCATACGACTAATTACATTCTCTAAATGACCAGTCGACCATGTTGTAATTTTTTCTTTACGGAATATCGTTTTTGTCATAGCCGGCAGTCACTTGTTCTACATTCGTAACAACGCAACGCTGAGATCTGTTATTACGCGGTAAATATATTTTCAAAGTATTTTGAGGTGTGCAAAGAAAGTAGTATTACAATCTTTAAGTCAATTACCTGCGTCATGTGTACCATGTGTCATATAGACAGATTCTAGTGATAAGTTAAACCAAATACACTCATGCGGTATGAAAAAAAATTGGCCACAATGAACGAATCGTGCGAGTACGACGAAGGTTGCCGCGCAGTAACGTCATACATAGCCTGGCATGTGTCCTACGTGAGTTTAATGCCGTATGCTTGCGATGATGTGCCACTAGGAGGCGTAAATGTCTCTCCATCGTTCATAGCTGTAAGACACCGGATAAGGCCTCGGCAGCAGCGTGAGCCACAAAGCCAAGTTCGGAGAACAGGCAGCATGCCCCGAACATGCATTCGACCAGTCTTGGCCCGTGCGGATGAGTTTGGGAGAGGTAGCAACTTCGGCCTTCGCGAGGTGGGCTTGTCGTTTCGGCGCGTCGCTCGCCACTTGAACCATTCTGCCTACCCCATGAGTTGGCGTTGGACGCAGTGGAACGTCCTGGCGAGCGCCCTGATTCACCTTTCATTGTAGAGCGGCAGACCGCCCCAACGAGAGGTGTCGTGTTGTGGGGTAAGGTGCTATTTCCTACGTTTCCCACACCTCGCTGATGGCGATTGAAGGAACCGTTTTGGCGCCGTAATACATCCAGGAAATTATGCGACCCTGTGCGCTCCCTTTCCCGGTACAGTTTGACAACCCCATTTCCCAGCAGGATAATGCCTTGCCTCGCACAGCACGAGTATCTCTGCCCTAACTTCATATTGTCAACATGCTTCCTTGGCCAGTAAGGTCCCCATACCTGTTGCCCCAACGAGAACGTTTGGGAGGATCTTCCTCAGCAGAATATCCGACTTGTGCATGCCTCCATGCCTGATCATATAGCAGCCCCTTCTCAGTGCCATAGGTATTCCCATTATATACTATGTGCATCCTGCAAGTCCCCTGCAATACATTCTTGGTGTGATGCAATATATTGATGTTCCTGTATACATATTACCATATCTTGTGCCATATAGCCACTTAAGTGCCCTTTGAGATGGCACCTTAAAGGAGATAAATGTTTTTAGAAATGTGTGTACTTTTGACTGTGTTTGTTTAAACTTCCCGAATACTAGCAGCACAAGAGGAATCGCTTCCAAAAGAGAAGGAATGTAGGCAACACATATTTTTAATAGTAACTTAAAATTTTTCCTAATTTTTTTATTTATTTTAAATTTATGTAACTGCCTTTTCTGGCACAAGTAATTAAACTAAGATAAGATTGAATCCATTTTTATGCACGCACTTATTAAAAACCGCGATAGAAAATAGAACATAATTTTAAGTTCGAAAACTCTGTTTATATATTATGGTAGTAATTATTTACTAGAATTTGAATTCAGCGGGATCATCTTCTTTAGATTATATTACTTTCTAACGGTTCCGGACACTGCATTACATGTTAATTTAAACTTTATATAGTAAATAAAATTACGAAGCAGTTTTATCTCTCTTTTGCCCCAAATCAGAATACGATCGACCTTAGCTTCAATTTGACTGCGCCCAACGAAATACGTTTTACTGTCGATTCACTACTTCCCACTGCAGCTTCTCAGGAACTAACGTTTGCAGGTTACAGAAAATAATACGTCTCAAGGTAGGCAAAGGACGCAATATATTGAGTACTGTCAGCTACGTTATTAATAACGCACGCATCCCGGCTGGAGAAGGGTTGTCTCATGGCGTGGCTGAAATTGTGGCCATATGCAGTTCCGACAAGGATGAGTTTGGATGAGGAGCCCCANGAGTTTGGATGAGGAGCCCGAAAAAACCAGCAAATAAGAATAAAGCTTTGGAAACGTCTCTGTGAGTTGCGAGAGGAGAAAATTTAATTTAAACCATATTGCAACTTATCAGGAATTAAGTAGAACTACAACCATAGGCTAGCTATGATTGAGAGTAGGGTGATTATTAAAAGGCATGATTTGGACTTCCGTAAATATGTTTGAACGAAATAATTTAAATTTTTGTCATGATTTTTTGTGTAGCTGTGAATTGTATTACTACGTTAGAACACAACATTATATAGTGATTATATTAACTATGAGCGTTAATTTAACAAAATTACACCAATTAATAACGAACATTTTAGGTTTTACTGTTATAACTAAAGTTATATATATATATATATATATATATATATATATATATATATATAAATAACAAAAATAACGGTTGTTCACAGTATATACATGTTGCACCACCAGCTTACTCTGAAGCACTAATTGTATTATAACATTTCATACACTCTCTATTCACGATATCATCTGACATTTTATTCAAACCATTGAAAAATAGCCCCATTTATAACGTGATCTGTTGTTTCCTAAATATGACATGTATTGAAGTGTTTTGTACTTTTGTTAAGACAATATCATCATTTTTTTTTGGATAAGTTGAACTCCTACTTACATTTTATATATATAAATTATATATTTAATTTATATTTAATATACATAAGCACATGGATCAAATATACGTGTTTGTAATGCCAAGTAATAAATAGTTATAATGCAATATGTTATTAAAACAAGAGCGAACAAATGCAGTGCGTTGTCAAATTTGTGTAATTTTCTAGAAGAAGCTACGCTTTGTTTGCAAGAGGCGGGGTATTAGCATGAATGTACAACTTTAGCAGGGCCTCAGAAAAGTTGAAAGTGACTGGTTAAAAGACTAAAGTCCATCCAATAAATAGTTTTTTGTAAATAATAATTAAGAATAATTATAATTAAATATTTTATATTCACATACATAAGAAAAGCGAAACTTTTTCTTTTCAAATTCATTTGACAAATAGCTTTTATTGTAATATCTATACAGTTGTCCAAATTTACACCAGAGTTTCCGTAGTGTAGTGGTTATCACGTGTGCCTCACACGCGCAAGGTCCCCGGTTCGATCCCGGGCGGAAACATCTATTTAAATTCTGCTTTTATATAATTTGAAATTTTTCAAGTCAACTTTCTCCTGTTTACACTTAGACTATCTAGTCAGGTGCAGTCGTTGGTTGGTCTCCGACTTCTTAAGATTACATTATTGGTTTTGCTTTATGTCAGTTTTAAGACGTTAATATTTTATTTTAACAACGCATTACAAATAATATAAGGTAACGTAATATATCAAAATAGAAAGAATTTGATCTGCTCACAGCATTAATTGAATATCATACAAAACGACAGTAATGATGTGCTCTAGTTTGCATGAATTTATTTTACTGTAATTTTGGATTTCTCCGATGCTATTTTCGAAATCGAACGATATCGGAATTCTTTCTGCTGATGGTCTTTTAGAATATATGAAATTTCAATTTGCAAATTTTACTCAGACGAACCATTCCGTGCATTATATTTATGCCGGCATTATTTCTCTTATTGTACTATTGAGTAATAGCCTGAAAGTAGAAATTTTGCACTGCCTCAGAAAGTTGGAAGTATCCTGGAATGCAATATATACCTTCCAATTAATATTTTTTAATTCACTGATTATTATCAAGATTATATATTTTTATTTACTTCTATCAATTAGTGCTTTAGTATTAGTTTTAAATATAAAGCTATACAGTTTTAATAATTTCAATATCATTTTTACTTTCTCCAAATTCATCTTATAACTGTAAATCGATTAATATGACATGACAATAAATACAGCATTTCGCCTATACTATACAAGATTTTTCATCCTGCAATGGGATTCCATACTCGGCGATTTTTAATATTTGAAAACTATAAGAAAATAAGATCCGTAGAAAAAACTGTGCGAAGCTAGGATTATAATACAATTATTTGTTACCCGGGACGAGACACAACCACACCGAACTTCCGGCGACAGTTACGTGCTAGTTTTAAATAGAACAATGTATTATAGGTACAGTTAGATATTCAAAAGCAAACCACACGGTAATAAAGATACAATCTCTGCGATGCAATGGATATTCAAATAAACAATTGGTACTGTTTTCAAACAATAGAAATAATCAAATGCACGGCATTGTCAGGTAGGTATTACTGCAGTGTTAAATACTGCACAAACACGTAGGCAATTAAAGTAAATTCATTGTCACGTTTTGTTAACGTAACCACGTGCGAAAAATTTTTAACAGGATTATTCAGAAACGATTTGCACATCAAATGTCTTCCGAACCGTGGGAAAATTGGGAATTTTGATTTCGAATTGGAAATTTGCACCACAGGGCTCATAAGACAAAGTTTTTGTCTGTTTCGGGATGTAGGCCTATATAAGAACTCAGACATTGATATTAACTTTGGGTTTTTAAATAAGAATATACCCATTCACAACATGTTATTAAGCGGCGCGTTCAGTGACGTAATTGTTTTTGAAAATCCGACACGCACTTTTATTGAGGGTGGTAGGTGGTTAATAGGTGTATGCATTTTACTATAGCTTTGGCGGGGTAGGTTGTATCATGCGATGATATATCCAGCAATGAAAGAGGGTGTTTTCTGGGTATTCCGGGTGAACACATAGGAATTAGCCGGCCTCTGCAACAGGCTCTCAGTATCATCATCAAACTTACTAAGGGGGGGGGGTTGATTTTTTTCTTGCCAAGTCATGAAACACAACTGCATTCAAGCAGCGGCAATACCGCACAACATGTAAAATGTGTTTTGGCTTCACACAGCAAGAAAATTCAGTTTTCATACCAGTTAATGAGAAAATCCCTAAATGACGCCGGAATTTTCGAGCTCTGTAAAAGTTACTATTGGCAATGAATAGCATTTAGAAAAAACCACTAGATCTTCGCTTGATAATTTTGTTCCCAGAATACAGAACGTAGAACGCAAATGTTGGTTTGCAAACGCGTGGTTCGTGCAAAGCACAAGAAACCAAACATGTTCTTACATGTATGAGAATTCCCTACCGGGAGTACTTTATTAAATTTCGCTCGAACCTTCTTTCTTGCGCTTTGTTGTAGCATAAAAACGCGAAGACAAGCATGCTACTTAATTTCGCCAAGTGAATCAGCTGGGTCCAAGGCTCATAACAGTGACTTTAAAAGAGTCGCTCCCTTTCGGACCATTGATACATAACTGATATCCGGATGCAACTACAGTTACGTAACGTGGAGGTCACGGACTCAGTAGGAGGAATTCGAAAACCAAACACCAGCTGATATTCCGTCCATGTCACAAGGTAATCAGCAGTTAATGCGGTACATAGGTTAACACAAATAATTTATGAATTCATCTAGCGGCCCGGCTAGCTCAGTCGGTAGAGCACGATACTCTTAATCTCAGGGTCGCGGGCTCGAGCCTCACGTTGGGCGCAGGGGCTTACCTTTGAATAATTGTTGGCATGGTAAATAATTTATTAGACGGACGTCTTTACCTCGAACACTTGGTATCTGTGTGCTGTTCGCGGTAAAGTGAGCGCTTTTAGGCTCTAGTTACGTTTTTTCTATCTGCCATTTTTAATATCTTTTCACCACATTTTTTTAATAAATGTTGCCATACAAGTAATGAAAAACAGTCTGGATGAGGAAGTTAACGTCTTAGGCTAAAATAAAATATATTTATTGACAATTTTTTTTCCAAATGACAGGTCATTCAAAAGTGCTTCTTCTACCGTAAATAGAATATAGCTGGATTCTCTTAGTTAGGCGTATTGACTTTGTGTTTATCTCAACGTCAGTGACAACTATCTGATCGAAGTGTATAAGTTACCATGAGTACCATGGAGTCCAAAAATGTAAGTTCTGGTAACAAGTACTAACAATCGAGATGATAACAGGATTGACTTTGTTAATATACGAGACTTGACTTTGCAGGGTTACTAGTGAACAGAGAGCATTTTTTATTTTATTTTTTATTTTCGTCTTTAGCGAGTTTCTGAACCTTTTATAGTTGCCGAAGTATTATAATCGCTTCACAATAGTAACATTCAGTTTTAGTTTTCCAGGTATGCAAAGGAACACGAAGTGTGTATTAAGACGTTTTAGTTAATTGCAATTTTTTTTTTGCGTACGATGAAATGTACATGATTGTAAAAATAACAAAGGTGCGAATTAACTGGCAGAGTAGTCTGAAATTGGGGAAAAAATATCTCTCCCCCATCCCTCAAGCTATCAAAAATGGCTTCGTCCTAATCCGTAAATTCTCTTCGGTGGCCCTGCTCATGGTTCATGCAAGAAAAACTCTTGTCCTGCCACATTAGTTACATAATTTCCCTTCCTGAAATATTAGTTAAGATATTAGTAGTTAGTATAAATATTAGTTAAGATTTTATTAAACCATTTTTTACGTGTGGTTTGGTATATTTATCGACCTTAGACTTCATACAGTTTTCTATTGATAAACATTCTACTTTTAAAAAATTTTTAAAATTAATATTAAGCTATTGGCATTTCCATTATCAGTGTCACTTATTTTCAGTATGCTTAATTAATTCTGATTTGGAAAGTATATATAATGTCCTAAAATATAAAACAAATATTCATCATTATCCAATGATTGTACGTTAAAGCTGACGAACAGAGTGTGTTGTTAAAAATGTTTTTCTTTGAAATAACTTATTGTATTGCTGATTGTGAATTTCTTAACCTACCATATTGCACTGTATCATCAAATTAGGTATCGAATACGGCTTATAAGAAACCTTAATCTTATCAAAGGTCGTACTTATTATTAGAGATCCGGAAATATTGTGTATTCATTTGGCAACCGGCTAGAAGCGTAAATCCTTAGTTTAATAGAGCCTCAAGTAGTAGCTCATGGGCTAATGGCCAAATTTAACCCTAGAACAGGTATCACGGGATTTGGTTGTCTTTTCCTTGCGGTTCTGTTATTGGATTGAATTCGCCCAGGGCTTAGCTTACAAACTGCGACGCAAATGGAAAAGGAAGTCAAATGTACACGTGTTTGAAGTGAAACTTGTTCTCAAATGAAATCGCAATATTTCCGGGTCTCTTCTAATTATAAATACATTTCATTATATCCCATGTCAAAGCAGTAAAACAAACACTCTAGAATTATTCAGCCTACTAATTTTTAATTCACAATTAAAAGTTCAATACACCCCTGCGGTAGGAAAAAAAAAAAGAAAAAAAAAAGGGTAAGTAATTTTCATGTAAGGAAAAACATTTTATGGTAATGGTTCTAAGGGCAAAGCGCTCGCCTCCTACCAAAGGGGAAACGCGTTCGATTCTCAGCGGTGTCACTCGACGAAAATATTTTTAATTCATATACATTAGAAAAGGAAACTTACTGCTATTTTCTAATGGTTTTGACATATGTGTTTTATAATATCATTACCGTTGTCAATATTCTTCAACAGAGTTTCCATAGTGTAGTGGTTATCACGTGCGCCTCACACGCGCAAGGTCCCCGGTTCGATCCCGGGCGAAAACATCCCTTCGTATTTTGCTTAAAAAATTTTATGTCCTCACTGGGTAATTCCAATGGTTTTTAACCGTGTCTGTTCCGCTGGAGCCAGTTTTACCAACTGGCTTCCTGTAAATCCCTGGTACACTTTACCTGTGTCTGTCCCAGTAGCAGCGAATTCAAGTCAATGGTAATTATTCAGATCGCCTTTCTCTTGTTGGCTCTCAGCGTATCTAGTCAGTTACAGTCGTTAGTTGGTACCCGACTTCATGCAAGACTATATTATTGGTTCTGCTTTATGTCAGTTTTATGACGCTAATAATCTTTTTAAACAATGCAGTACAAATAATATAAGTTTACGTAATCTATTAAAATAGAAAGGATTTGATCTGTTCACAGCATTAATCGAAAAACTTTCAAACCGACAGTAATGATGTGCTCTAGTTTGCTTGAATTTCCTTTACTGTAATTTTGGATATCTCCGATGCTATTTTCGAAATCGAACGATATCGGAATTCTTTCTGCTGATGGTATTTAGAATATATGAAATTTCAATGTGCAAATGTTACTCAGTCGAAACATTCAGTGCATCTTATTTATGCCGGCATTATTTCTCTTNTATGAAATTTCAATGTGCAAATGTTACTCAGTCGAAACATTCAGTGCATCTTATTTATGCCGGCATTATTTCTCTTATTGTACTATTGAATAATAGCCTGAGAGTAGAAATTTTGCACTGTCTCAGAAAGTTTGAAATATCCTCGAATGCACTATAATCATTTCCAATTAATGTAATTTAATTTTATCATTATAAGAACAATAAAATATTTATATTTATATTTATCAATTATCAATTATTATTTAAGTATTACTTTTAGATATGAAGCTATATAGTTTTAAAAATTATTTCAAAATAATTTTTACTTGCTCCAAATTTATTGTATAACTGTAATCAGTTCATATGACATTAAACACAGCACACATTTTCGCACATCCTATACACGATTTTTCGTCCTGAAATGAGATTCCGTAATTGGCGATTTTTAATAGTTCAAATTTATAATGAAAATGAGATCCGTAGAAAAAACTGTGCGAAGCCAGGAGCATATTACAATTACTTGTTACCCGGGACGAGACATAAACACACCGAACTTCCAGCACCAGTTACATAGACATTTTTAAGTAGAACAATACATTACAGTTACAGTAAGATATTCAAACGCAAACCGAATGGAAATAACGAAACAATAGCTGCAAAGCAATGGATATTCAAAGAATCAGTTAATACTGTTTTCAAATCATACAAATAATCAAATGAACGGCATTGACAGGTAGGAATTACAGCCGTGTTAAATACTGCATAAAAACGTAGGAATACACATTATTTTGTTAATTAAAGTCAATTCAATTACTCGTTTTGATAACGTAGATACGTGGGCAAAATTTTTAACGGGATTATTAAGCTAAGATATGCACATCAAATGTCTTCCGAAGTCTTGAAGGTTTTGAAATTTTGATTTTGAATTCCAAAATTGCGCTACATCTTATAATACACCGTATTTGTCTATTTCGGAATGCAGGTCTAAACAAGAACTGAAATATTGATATCAACTTTCGTTTTTCAAATGGGATTATACTCATGCATAACATGTTATTATTCAGCGATTTCAGTGACGTGATTATTTTGAAAATCCGTCTTACCCCTTGGTGGGGGTGTTTGTAATTGGTATATGCATTTGACTATAGCTGTGACGTGGTAGGTTGTATCATGCGATGTGATGACCAAAAATGAAAGAGGATTGTTCTGGGCATTCCGGGTGAACGCCTAGGAATTAACCGTCCTCTGCAACAGGCTCCCAAAAACATTGTCAAACTTACGAAAGGGGGTTTCATTCTTTTCCCGCGAAGTCAAGAAGGACAACTGCGTTCAAGCAGCGGCAATACCGCATTTCATTCTTTTCCCGCGAAGTCATGAAGGACAACTGCGTTCAAGCAGCGGCAATACCGCACAACATGTAAAATGAGTTTTGGCTTCACACAGCAAGAAAATGAAGTTTTCATTCCAGTTAATGAGAAAATCCCTAAATTACGCTACAATTTTCGAGCTCTGTAAATGTTACAATTGGCAAATTAAGTGCATTTAGAAATAACCACTTAAGCTTCGCGTTATAATTTTGTTGCCGGAATGGAGAACGTAGAACGCAAATGTTGGTTTGCAAACACGTGGTGAGTGCAAAGCACAAGAAACCAAACATGCTCGTATAGGTATTAGAATTCTCTGTCGGAAGTGCTGTATTCAATGGCACCCGTACATTCTTTCGTGTGTTTTGGTGCGACATAAAAACGGATGAAAAGCAGGTTAGTTAATTTCGTCACGCGAAACAGCTGTGTCCAAGGCTCATTACAGTGACTTAAAAAAAGAGTCTCTCCCTTTCGGGCCATTGATACATAACTGATATCCGGATGCAACTATAGTTAAGTAATGTGGAGGTCAAGGACTCAGTAAACGGATTTCGAAAAACAAACACAAGCTGATATTCCGTCCATGTCACAAGGTAATTACCAGTTAATGGAATACTGAAGTTAACAACAAATAATTATGTTACTCTCAAGCGGCCTGGCTAGCTCAGTCGGTAGAGCATGAGACTCTTAATCTCAGGGTCGTGGGTTCGAGCCCCACGTTGGGCGCAGTGGCTTACTTTTAGTTTATTACTGCCAAGGTAATTTCATTTTTTAGACAGACGACATTACCTCGAACACTTGACAGATCTGTGCTTCTGAGTCGGGATGCTATTACTACAATTACAATAATGAAGGCATATAAAACTTTACATAGACGAGCGTTTACACTGATATAACAATATCTTTCAGGGGAATGGAAGAACGTGTATGTATAGGATGTTCACGGTAAAGTGAGCACTTTTGGGGCTCTAGTTACTTTTTTCCTACCAGCCATTTTTTATCCTCCNTATAGGATGTTCACGGTAAAGTGAGCACTTTTGGGGCTCTAGTTACTTTTTTCCTACCAGCCATTTTTTATCCTCCCCTCAAAATTCTAAATAAATATGGCCATGTAAGTAATAAACACAGTGTACAGATCGCACCGCACTGAAGTTAACATTTAGTATGTATTAAGATATGACATAATCATTATATTAACTAGGAGTATAAATTATAATTAATTAAACAAAATTGCAACAATTAATAACCAACGTTTTTGGGATTTACTTTTATAACTAAAATTAGTTATATATATAAATAACGATAAAAACTGTTGTTCATAATATATACATGCTTGACTAACAGCTTATTTTGAAGCACTAATTGTATTAGTACATTTCATATACAGTTTATTCACGATATTATCTGACATTTGATTCAAACCGTTGAAAAATCGCCCCATTTACAGTGTGTTGGATTGTTTCCCAAATATTTCTTGTATCGAAGAGTTTTGTACTTTTGTTAAGACAATATCATCTTCTTTTTTGATTAAAATGAATTTTTACTTATATTTTAAATAAATTATATTTAATTTATAAT
>NQII01006653.1:24536-113055 GCA_002778355.1 Clitarchus hookeri | reverse complement strand
CCTCCACATATATTAAAATTGAAAATAGGAGTGCCAGTCATTTTACTTCGTAACATCAATCCACCAAAACTTTGCAACGGCAAACGCCTTGCAATAAAAAAAATGATGGGCAATATGTACTATAGAAACTACTTCTATAGTATTCACTATAAGTAATAACTTCTATAGTATTTACTATAAGCAATAACTTCTATAGTATTGCTATCAAAGGAGAAGATGTGCTTCTTCCCAGAATTCCATTTATTACATCAGAAATTCCCTTTCACTTCAAAAGAACACAGTTTCCAGTCAGATTGGCATTTGCAATGACAATAAATAAAGCTCAAGGGCAGTCATTGCAAATGTGCGGAATAGATTTAGAAACAGAATGTTTTTCGCACGGCCAATTGTATGTGTCGTGTTCTAGAGTATGAAAACCACACAACTAATTCATACTCGCGGAAGATGGTAAAACTAAAAACATTGTATACAAACAAGTACTTCAATAATAAAGATTTTGAAAATACATATACTTCTTTCACTTAATTTCACAGAAATGAATAGAACCAAAATCTTTTATGCCACAGCAACGCGTGGCAGGGTTAGCTAGTATTTTAATATAAACCTAAGTCGAACTGAAATACATTGTAACCTGTATGGATAGTCTTTCAAGGGATGAAAATAAAAAAACATGCATGCTGAGAAGCAATGCAGTTTCCCACAGCCTGCTATTTAACAGACACCCCAACTGTGACATCAGGTATAAACATCTTGCTCCTTGCTCGCTGAACAGGAGATACTGGAAAGGCAGCTTTCCCCCCTCCCTTTAACATTTTATTGAACTGTCCCTCCCCCCCCTGCATGCTTTTTCCATTTCCCCTGAGACTCTGACCCTCCACAATGTCAAACTGGCATATTGTTATCTTACAGCAGGGTGGAGCTTGGAACAAAAACTACAAACTTTGTTTGGGAAAACTTTCAATGTTCACAACGACAATATCAATTATTTATACAAAAGAATAACTCTGAACTAAGGCAACGTTTTATGTTTTTCAAATCAGTAGAATGGGTTATACATACATGCAACATTTGGTTAGTATCAGAACAACTTCCCCCATAAACAGTATCAAAACCGATGTAAGTATTCGTCACCTGATCTTGACCATGACGGAGGAAACCATGCATAGCAGCAGGAAGTGCCTCTCATACGGAGTCTTTACTTTCAGCTTCTCCAGCTGTACTAGCAGCGCCAGCGCTGCTCGGTCCGCACACCACGCACCTGAAACAGCAACCCAATCTTCCATCAGTTGCAGAGCTTTATAGGCGTAGGACCTGTAGATAAAGAATGCATCCCTTATACCTAGTCTAATAATAATAGTAATAGTAGTGTTAGTAGTGTGTTGTTATTTATGTAGTGTTTGTGTTGCAATTATGTTGTTATACCTGTATGGTTGTAGTAACTTTATATTGTAAAATAATCATTAAGCGTGGATTGAGCCAGCTACAAACATTTGTAAAATGCAAACAACTCAGCAACATTACATTAAAAGTAATTACAATACGACACTTCACCTTAAATAGAGGTAAGATACCAAAGCAGACATCAAGTCATTTCCTTTCACAAATCTACTAGCAATAAAACTATCGAAATCACTGCGGAACGTGTTTTTTGACAGAGTTAATGCTAACAACAGATAAATGTGTTTTTAGAATTTTATTGCTTAACTTGCTAATTAGATAAGGAAGAAAAAGTATTGCCCTTGTATGTAATTTAGGTTGTTATAACTTATAAGAAGAGACATGATAATTAAATACACCTCTCGTACAATATACATTTAAGGGGGAAAAACAGAAATTGCGTTACCCAGTTTAAAATCAATAAATAAATAAGCTTCAACATGCTCACTACTGTAATTTCACAATTCTGCTGAAGAAAGATTAGTACACCTTCTTTAAACAGTAATGGTGTGCTGATTGATGCCTTACTTGCGAAGTTATTTAGTTTAAAAGTAATTCTGTGGTACAAATTTGTGGGGTTCGTTATACACCGATTTTCTCTGCCACTGGGGCGGGTCATTAAAAGCCATTGGTATTATCACAAAGTTCCATGAATGAAATGAACTACTTCTCAAAATTTAAAATAATTAATCTGACTATGTAGTCTTCCGCCATCAGCTAGTCCGTCAAGTCGGGGCTGTATTTTTTATCAACACGCTGTCAGCTAATCCACTTCTCATCGTACTGTAATGCTAAACAAATTTTTAGATATTTTAAGACTGACGTCTGTCTAAAAAAATAAGTAGGTCATAAAAGTAAAAATATAAAATGTTGCAAATAATTAAATATTTGCTAACTCTTTTTTAATTTGTCCGAGATAGTAAATTTGGGTTAACATTTGCGAGACGGTCTGTTGTATCTATTATCACACTTTCGACGTTATAGTTAATATATTCTAGTTGGAAATATGTGACTGGAATAACGTTAGAATTGCTTAAAAACTATTCACGCGTCTCACTTTCTACGGAAACAAGGAGATGGGTTTCGAGAGAACCATATGGCGTATAATTTACGTAGACGAACTATTATCGGCCGAATATAAATTACTTATACTCCAAATAGTTGCACATGAAATATATGTTACTTTAAAAATTATGCAGAGCTCGTGGAAAAATATAACTATTGGCATCTGTTAGTAAATTCTTTATATATCGCACAGGAAAGCGGTTCATTTCTGGCTGGTAATAGCTCGCATAACATCCAAGAGATAGCGCGCACAGCACGTCACAGCAAAGTTTGAGCAACATTTTTTTTGGTCAACAGATAGCATATTTTTTTAAAGTTGATAGTTCTTATATTACGGGCTGGAAATATATTTAAAATTCGTGTCGTTTCGTCAAATTATTAGAAAAAATAATTAAACAATATTATGCAATATTTCTGTATGCCTTCGGAATTAATATCAAAGACGTGTTGAAAGCAAGGTTGGAGATGGATGATACGACGTGAAAAAGCTTTCTGAAGTTAGCACAACTTCAAAAAACTTTTCCACGTCGTATTGTTCTATTGTACATTTCATTTTGAACACCTGTACATAACTACATTATCACGAAGTTTAGTTTTTAACACTAACAATCATTGTTTTGTGACCTTGTAAAATAAAATGCATTAATAAATCTAAGAACTCTTTCTTATCCGCGTATTTTCTGCTTTTCTGATGTGCATCGGCAGTGCACTCAGAATGGCCAACGTAATTTTAACTTTGGTTCGTTCGTGCATCAGCTGATACAGGATTTTGTAAATGGCACTTTGTTTGTTTCGTATACATCAATTTGCCACTCACTGACTGTCAGAAAGTGGCCTTCTTATACGGTATGGACCATAACTGCAACAGCATTAGACATCTACCTTTAACCACCTTTATACATCACAAGTGTATTAAGCCTGTGCAGGAATGGGTAATGAACCTATGATGGCAAGTTAATATCTAAATAGTAAATCCTCTGATTTTCCTGCAAGAAGCCAGTGAAAATGGAGCTAGTGCTCACTAAAACTTGTGTGACAGGCTGTGTTTAGTCTTTTTATTTGGTGACAAGGGAAGGACCTATATATCTGTCCAAGGTATAATTTATCTTGGAAACATCAAAATATTAAAGCAAATTAATATTTTACTAAAACAACAACATTTTTGCTCTAGTAAAAATTGAATACTGATGCAACTTTTATGTTTTTATTTTGGGGGAGATCAAAGTAAATCAAAAAAGGTGAAATTTTATCATACAAGTGAGTAGATCTTAAAAGTCAAATTCATGGGAACCACTTGACCGTATTTTAAAACATAACATGTAATTTTGCCTCTAAAGCATTGAAAAAACGCCCTCAGTAAAATTTGAATGTGATTTTTGCATATAGGGGTTGCGGGTGGGCCAGTATATGTCCAAATTCAAATAACAACCCCTTCAAAATAAAGACCATTTTCAAGGGAACTGCGAAAGGTCATAGTTTCAAGACTTGACTGTACATACAGATTATTAATACTGAACACGCAAGCAGTCCATGAATGTGGTTGTACATGCATGGCGAGCAGTACTGATCGTGGGTGTAAGAAGCGGCGCTAAAAGCCACAACATTGTGGCATGCTGTACGATAACAGTAGCCTACGGTCTTTAAAAGAACGTCAAAAACTGCAGTGGGAGGCTGGCATCCTTTTTTTTTTCTTCTTTTATGCAGTGATGTGCTGGTTTTTTTGACGTGCTGGAATGTGACACCTCTAAAAAAAAACATTGCTTCTTCCCTTTTCCCCTCTTTACTTTCAAAGAGGGCTTGGAGGAATGTATCGATCGGCTAGCAGTGTTGCTTACGGGGGAGGGCTGAGAGATAAAGCGAAAGAAGGGAGAGGAGTGATGATGCAAGAGCGATAGATGAGATAACAGACTGTTCCGCTACACTTCCCTCTAAACATCACCGAACAATTTACGAGTACCACTCCTTAATTTTTTTTTCATATAGCGCGCACTCCACAATTTTTTCCTTTATTTTGGGAAAAAGGGCACGCTATACACGAGTAAATACTGTAGTTATTTTTGTAATGACAGAGTTATGCCTTAACTAGATTAATTCATAATGTTTCGTACTATGTATATCTTTATCTCAAAATATTAGTAAATTTATTGCTGTGTAGAAACGAGAACCGAGTAGTTGTTAACCTAAAACCGGTTCTGAGACAAACCTCAAGAACTGGTATAAATTGGAACTGAAGAACCGAACCGACACATCCCTATAAATTACTATTCATAACTACTACTATAATTTTCAAATATTCTCACATCATTAACGTTAACTCAATTTTTTATGGTTCCCCAAAAAAGGTTTTTACTTTGAGGAAGCCATTACCAGGGGTTATTGTGTCAAGAGTTTATTGCAATACCAACTCCCTCAAAGTTCTTATAACAGAGTTATAATGTATATGAAACTGAGAGAAGAAGCTCGCGCTTAACACACATGCAGCCAGTTTGAGAAATTATGTTTATTCGTGAAATTCTGTAATAATTCCAGTAATCGCGAAACATCTAAGAAATTGCTTATTTAAGTGTATCTAAAACCACAATGTGAACTGCTTTTACAATGAAAACTCTTTCAAGCATTAAGTTTTACAATTTTCCATTTGCAATACAGCATTATCTCTAACGTACCTCACACACGTGTGGATAACAAGACTATTTACGTGTTGACCATGTTGCAGACTATAAAAAACCAATAAAATTTTACGTCATGAGAACAATTCATAAATTAATTGATAGCAAGGTTGAGAGATTATCATTTGACATACAATTTGCATTGCACCTAATGGGTATTTTATTTATAAACTAATATCTCTAACCAAAGATTTTGATCATATGACGAAACTAAATAGTACGTATATATAACACACATGAATATTTTTTGCCCAATGCAATAATTATGGACTAAACATTCACGCACTATTTGTAAACACTGCTAACTTTACTAATCATCTGTGTTTGTGGTTATGTTCTTGAAAGCTATTGAGCGAGGGTGTTGATTGTAGTCTGCTGCTTACATTGCAAAACCAGTTAAGAAGGCAAAAAATAGTTACTGTTTTAGATCATGCCTGGGAGTTTGAAAGTGAAGGGTTTTTGTGTTTTATAGACTGACCANGCAAAAAATAGTTACTGTTTTAGATCATGCCTGGGAGTTTGAAAGTGAAGGGTTTTTGTGTTTTATAGACTGACCAAAGTGCAAATACTGCTTTGCAAACATTGAGAGGGCGCAAAAAGAAAACTTGCTTAAAAATTGCTGTGCTGTATGCACTGTGATTTAGTAATAGTGGAGGAAATGGAAGCAAATAGGTTTCTGCCACTTCTTTGTAGAAACATTTTTACTATGTAAGGAGTATTTTTATTTTACCAATGGCAATAATAAAATA
The DNA here is from genome assembly GCA_002778355.1 of Clitarchus hookeri. Taxonomy (NCBI): domain Eukaryota; kingdom Metazoa; phylum Arthropoda; class Insecta; order Phasmatodea; family Phasmatidae; genus Clitarchus; species Clitarchus hookeri. Next base: position 107,135 of record NQII01006653.1, on the reverse strand, counting down.
TTTACTAGTATTTTGTAATTAGGTTATGGATTTGTGTTGAAGTAATGTTGAACTGAGCAGGATTTAATTAAAATATTGGTATCCACAAATGAACAAAAGCTGTATGTGGGTGATATAAAAATCTTGTAAAACTAAAAAACTTGTGAATGTTCTTGAGCAGTTTTAAATGTCTCAATATAGTACAAGATTGATTGTGCAAAAATTACTGTGACACGACAATGTGTGTTACATGAGAAGTGTTCTCTAAAAGGTTGTGCTTTCATCCTTACTGTTAAATATTTTCTAATGCTTTCCACTTAAATATGTACTGATTAAAATAAATAACAAATTCCATTTAGTTTGATTGAAATTGTTACAAAAACAACAGATCTATGTTCTAATAACAACGCATGCATTTTTTTTGCTATAACATTTATTTGACAAAATGAAAATAATTTTTTGACGAACTGGTAAAATTTTAATGACGAAATAAGCTCATTTTATTTACCGCAAAAGTGGGGCCCTACTCATGGCACATTATACGCATATAAGTAAATGTGCAAAATTTTTTGTAGTGTAATTAGAGTTTAAAAAGTTACTTGTCTACAAAAAACACTAACGACTTGAAAAATTCAAAAGTTGCGTGCTTGTCCACCAAACCAGGTGCGTGTTTGTGGACCAGCCTGAAAGCCACCAACCCATGCCACCCTACTAACAACTGTCTAACTATTTCTATAAATGTTGTGGCTAACACCAGCCTTGCTGTAGCCGTACACTCTTTGGCAGACTCATCGGCGAGACAGATAAACAGTCTATTTAATGACAAACCCAACTATTTCAGCCATGTATTTTTCTCCAAAACCTTAATCTTCATGTAAGACCTGCACTACTACTTTTCAAATTTGTTTCTGCGAAAAAAATGTTTAGNCTGCACTACTACTTTTCAAATTTGTTTCTGCGAAAAAAATGTTTAGGTGGTACATAAGTAAATACAGTAACTATAAATCACTTTATGCTTACTGATCAGCATCTTGATAAACAAAAAAAAATTTTAANAGGTGGTACATAAGTAAATACAGTAACTATAAATCACTTTATGCTTACTGATCAGCATCTTGATAAACAAAAAAAAAATTTTTTAATGACGATACTCAAGACTGAGGAGTACATTACCCAAGGTACGAAGTATGTGCAGGAAGTCATCGAAGACAGCCAGTGGATCTATCTTGGGATCTGGGGTGGCACGGATCTCCTCAAGGAACTCATCCTCGTACACTTCGGTAGGGTCATAGCGGTGGTCAACCAAGAAAGCCCGGGCATCAAGCACCACTTCCTCCAGATGGTGATCGAGTACACCAGGTGCGTGCGGAGCACACTCGACCACCAGCTCATGTGGCCGGCTGCAGTAGCGCAGCACGCACACTATATCACTAGCTGTCTCTGCAGTACAGTGGAGGGCCGCCTCTAACCGACATAATTCCCCCTCCAGGTGGCTGGGGTCACTGCTGCTGCTCAGGAGGGGAGCTGTCAGACCCAATACTCGCGGTCTGCTTTTGCATGGCGCCACATGCTCTCGCATTATCTGCACACACAACATACAAACCTTTTTATGCACAATCATGCCCCTTAACTAGATGCTCAAAAAAAGAAAATTAGTATCAATCAAGTATGCTACAGGCCAAATCTGAACAGACCTCACAGATTTTTCTTCAAACACAGTCACATTTATAAAAGAGAGGTAAAACAATAATTTATCTCCTCATACACAAGAAGACAAAAATAATAATGGCTATTTCTTACATAACACAAACACATCAACAAATAGATCATCAGTAAGGAATTATTTTTAATAACTGTAGTAAGTACTGGAAATTACACCTACAAACTCACAGTTGCTGTTACACATTAACTAGAAGTTTTTTAAAAATTTGAAAAAAATTAAAATAAAAAAATGGTGTACCTTAGGCGATGTCTGTTTCCCTTTCAACATCTGCCTCAGCTGTGCCCCCTCATGCTAAGCCTCGCTGACACCAATTCTAGCAATGTCATCTCTATTACCCCTACTCAGGCATAAGTAGATCTGCCGCAGACTGGTTGCAAGTAACACGCACTGCATGCATGCCTAACTTGGGATGTTGGTTCCATCCTGACTTAGCAGAGCAACCGGGAATACCGAATGTGCATTCTGGCCATGCGGGAGGTTGGGTGACTCTCACCCCTACACTGCTCTCACCCCTTTACTTGTACCTGGCCAGATGGGTATAAATTTCTGTAGCATGGCCAACTTGGGTCAGTTCTTATCTGCTAAAACTCTATGCTGTCCAGCTGACTGCCTGCTAGCTCACGCTTGCCATGGAAGTCATCAAAATCATCAAGCCAAGCTTATGTCTTATGCCTACAATAGTAGTTTGCAAAGTACAGCCCTGTAACTATTAGGGAGTTTAACTCTCCAAGCTAGACACTTGTGCCAGTTGCCTAACTGTTTTGCTTCAGGGGTCAGGTCGACTTGCCTCACATTCTCCCACGTATCAACGATACTTTCCTGCTTAACAGATAGGTGATCATAAGGGACATGACAATTTCGCAAATGGTGTTTTTATGAAGTATAACCCAGAAAAAGACAATTAATCGTGGTAAACAAAAAAATCCTACGAAATTAGTTAAAAGGTAATTTTTCTGCAACAACACANGAAAAAGACAATTAATCGTGGTAAACAAAAAAATCCTACGAAATTAGTTAAAAGGTAATTTTTCTGCAACAACACATTACGTTAGCAAAACAATGTTTACACACATTGAGGTGAGAATTGAGTTTGAGCGTCAAAATACTTTGAATATCAGTGCAAGAACAGAGTTGATTATAAAGATATTGCGTACATCAGTCTAATAAGACGTAACAATTGCATCATTGTAAGCAAAAACTAAATGCACTGTTATAAAACAAATGTACTGAAAATTATTTATCTCAAACAACTATGTGTTTATCATCAATACACTTAAGTTGTGAGTCACGATGGTGAAATGGCAATACTTCCACTCATTTTTTTTTAGTAGAGACAAGACGAAATGCATATATCTCAGCTCGTCCATACATAACTGTAAAATGAACAAGCAATAAGTTTACTTAAAGTAAAATATAATGTTGATTTGTTAATGGAGTAATGTTCATAAATAATATTATNGAACAAGCAATAAGTTTACTTAAAGTAAAATATAATGTTGATTTGTTAATGGAGTAATGTTCATAAATAATATTATTCACATCAATACATAGCAAAATAAAAGCATGGTAACTTTATTTCTGCTGAGAAATATGGAACACATTAATCTCAAAATAGTGGGTTAACCCCACATAAAGACTGAAACATAAATATGCATCATAGTAATTATTTGCAGTTGTACATAGAAAGTGATTTGTACATCATAACGACAGATTTGTGTTACACTAAAATATTTTGTGAGCAAATTTTGAATGGGTTGCAGGAGAATCACTGACTTCACAGTATGTGCTAGTTTTACCGTTTGGATACCATCAAATGTAAATAGCGAACGAGCATTTTCTTCTTCTGGCCACATTTTGGCAGACTTACGCACAAATTTAAAAGCGGGGAACATCGTAACAATAGGTTAGCTTATTTTTCTCTTTGGGGTTAGTTGTGTAGTAGTTTATATTTCATGATAGCGAGATCTTTGACCTCTTCTGAGATGCAGAAATTACATCTAGTGATGTATAAGAGGTAATTTGGCATCTTTCTTGGTCCTGCCATTGAAGCCTAATGATGTGATGAAGGGGTCCTTCACAAAACAGCTTATGATCATCATAAAAAAAGCATAGTTGAGCTTGCTGGACCAAGTCATGGTATTCCAAGTTGGAAGAAAAAGTGATGCAGAGAAGAGATCCCACAAAGCACTCAAAATAGATTTTTAATGCTTTGAAGCAGCCACTGCAGTCTTGTAGACGAGGCACCTCCCTAGGGTCATAACAACGTTCAGTGAGAATACTATTAAATGAGCTAAGAGTTTCCTCTTTCTTCCCAATGTCTTTTCTGAAACATTTTCTGGCAGTTACAAAGAAATTTCAAAACTTTTTTTTATGATTTTAAACATTTTACTTCTGGTTTTTATACCAGAGTTGATTGGTCTACCGAAAATGAAGCTACGGTGAAAGTTTAACTACTTGAATGTACTTTGAAATTGAAAATTTTTGGTTAGAAGAAAGAAACATTATTCATTTTGAGGAGCAGTATTAAACCTAATAAACTTAATTTGTAACGAATATTGTACTACTTCAACTAAATGGAAATTTAAACAGGTACTTTAGTTTTCCCCTTGCCACATTAAAACAAAATTATACAGAAGGTTGTAGTAGCCAACATGCACATTAATTCTGGATTTACTTAACAAAATTATTTTCTCTGCACTTTTATATATAAATTTACCAGGATCATACGAGATAATTGCAAGTATTTTATTTCTTCAGTTCATTTAATTAAATTCAATAGTCTTATTACTAGCTTTTCATTTGCAGTAGTTACATGCATTGTCCAGATGTGTTTTTCAAATGTTTTTTTTGCTGCGAGTGCTAATGTCATAAAAATTTGATGGTTTATTTGTTGCAATCTTCAGTGTCTTGTTTTGTTACATAATATTGCTCATGGCACCCAAATATTTCATTCCACATTATTATTTCCTGTTACATATTAACTATTAGCTAAACAATTGTTAGCAAAATTGTGGTAATTTTTGACACACATTTATTCATACAACAAAAATATGTATATTAAATACAGTAATTAAAAAGTGAAGATATTTTAACATTCCTGAAATTTTTACAAAGGGTTTTGGCACTGTTTTGTACATTTTATGATGGGATCTAACAGCACATTTGTGTGACTTATTCACAGATTTTTAAGTGTTTTATATAACACATTCTGGTGTCTCTAGTCATCATACCCTTCAGGCACCCTGGGCACAGGCTGGTGTATGTGATTTAGTAATAAACACGCATATTCAACCATCCTCTGACAACTCACCCGACCTGCACTCAGACATGGACACAACTTCACCTTACAGCACTTCAGGTTTAAGCTAAAAACCAGGGAATTACTATCTTCCTCAGTCTGGGTGTCTGGCTATTAATGACAGTGCTGCTTCTCTGGGCACCACTGGCATGGAGAGCGAGGCTTGCCCCCAAATTCNTGGCTATTAATGACAGTGCTGCTTCTCTGGGCACCACTGGCATGGAGAGCGAGGCTTGCCCCCAAATTCTCTCTACGGAGATTGGGTAGTGGTCCGATCTCTGGGCATTTGCACCAGAGAAAGGCTTCAGGGCTCTCTGGAAAGCCAGAACTTTCCCCTTAAGCTATGCTTAGACCACTTTGCCATCACACCTGTCTGTACCTAAAACTCAGTAGCTACCCTGCACCATGCCCCATCACCGAACCGAGAGGAAAATGGGGAGAGAATTGCCATTGCCGAGGCTCTGTGTGCTAAGGAACAGGCAGCCAACTGCCAATGTGTACAAAGAGCTATGAGGAGGCCATCCAGCAGTGAGCACATGCTACTGGCACCTCGAGTCTGTAGACACAGCCAAAGACTAACAGCTCTGCACATACTGTAGTTACCATCCAAGTTACTTCACAGTACCTTGGGTTGATTCCCCATTACCTCCCACTCCCCCAAAATACCAGCCAGTCTCATCGAGACCTGCCTTCACCACCACAGTCCCTTGTCAACTCACCTTTCCCGCTCATTCCCCACACCCAAAAAACCCTCCGCCGCCAGTACCACAGCAGGGTTCATTCCTTGTCATGCAGTGACACGGCTCATGCTTACTTACACCTGTCCCTCCCAGGCCCGAGCGACAAATCACTGAGCTCTTGCCAAGAACATGAACCAAGTAGAATCCCAGTTTAAGATTCCGCAAGTTTCCTAGCTCTGAGGGGGGGGCTAGTGTTGACAACTGCCAGTCACCAGATCGCATGCCAATAAATTCTACAGAAATACAGATATTTAAAATTCCTCTTTAATTGTACACCTGTCTACCTCAGTATCACCTACTGCATTGTTACAATGTTTAAAAAGAAACGAGTTGCAATGAGATGAGTAAAAGAATTTTTCAGGGAAACCCTTTATATAGAAAAGAATTTTATTTAAAAATATCATTTCAATACATTTTAAAAGAAAGTTTAATAATTAGTAACTTGTAAGAGAATGTGAAATGTTTCTGAAGAGACCTGTGACTAACCTGTCTCATGGGGTGATCAGTGAGAGCACGGTGGCAATCATCCAGTATCAGCAGGTTGGCGTCAGTGAGCTGCAAGTAGTGCTGATACAGCACATGGAGACACACTTCGCTGGTCATCACTAGCACCTACAGATCAGAAAATAGAAAACTTCAGTAGCAAAGTGCGCAAACAGCAACAGCTATGCATTGAGTGAACAAATTTGAGTATCCAAGACCAGTCTCATGCAGAAAGGGATACTTCATACAAACATAATGGAAATTTTGCATGAAACATTGAAAGACATAATTTCAAGTTCAGAATGCAGTGTTAAATAATTTAAACATAGAGTTTTCCAGCAGAATTACTAACAATAATGATAAAAGAATATAAATATATTTTTTAATATTCTTGTAACTGCTACCTGACTATGAAATTTCAAAAGTATATTTTATAACAAATTACATTTAACAATTCTTCTAAGAAGAAAATATACTCTAGCATTCTAGAACATAACACCCATCATATGATAAACCATCTGAATACTAAATTTAGAACACATTTGATATCCAATTACTAATTTGTAATAATTTTAAAGTTTTTTGTAAATTTTTTAATTCCCAGCATTTAAGGTAAAGTGAGCGCTTTTGTAAACCCTGCTTATCGTATTCCCTCACTTCTAAGAGACACCTTTTTTTGTAAATTTTTGAGATCTGAAAATGGGCTGTATCTTACAATCAATCAATGGTGACTTACATTCGCCATCATCTTCAACAAAGTACAAAAAAATAAGTGGTTTTAATCCCATAAGACTTTTGAGTACAGGTATTTTTATACTGTTAATATGAAATTCACCAGCAGAAACAACATACTCGTGAAAAAAATATTGCCAAAATGTAAACAAATCTTTTGACCAGATGAACAGGTTTCATAGCATAACATTATAAAAAATAGTGGGCATGGGAGAACTCTAGTGGTCACACTTGTAATACTGTTTAATTGATTGGGACGCCATTTTGTTACACCAAACTGTGGGATATTGTACCAGATAATGTTAGAAAGCGTAAAAAAAAAAAAAAAGAAGTATTTGGTAATTTAGGAATAATTTTTGCTATAGCAGCAATTGGTTTCCTTTAGATTAAAGAGGTTATGTAAAATAAGTACAAATGTAGGGATTATACGTCCTACAAGAATAAGAAAAATTTAATTACAGTAGAACCCCTGTTTAACACTTCTCACGTCTTCCTTATATATGTAAAAATTTTATGAGAGGGTAATTTTCTATTATAAAACATGTTTGTGGATCAAGAGAAGGCAGTTTATTAAGCAGGAAAATGTTATAACAGGGTTTCACTGTATTTTGTAATGTTGCCATGCCTCAGGGCCCCTTTTATATGTAACGTTGCCTATGTTGTTTACGCCCGCCATAATTGTAACAAAGCAGCCTCACAGTTAGGCGCCATATTTGTAACGTTCCACGCGGCGCATTCGGCCGCGATATTTGTAATGATGAAGCATCTGTGATGACGGCTGGAAGTTATCACTTGGCTAGCTCAATTGGTAGTACAGTAGCATGAAACGTTAAAGATGCCAATAAATATAAATAAAGTCCAATGTTTGTTTATTACTTCGTACTTTTATTTACTGGAAATATTGCAACAGTTCCCATACAATCGTCAGGTATGCAGAGCACGAACCAGTTTACAGAAACAGACCAAGTAAAGAGCAGCGCCACAGTGGTCAATTGATTAACTTACTTCACACAAACTTGCATCGCCAGAGTATCTCGCGACCTCCTACACGGGCTAAGAAATAAATGAGTTTAATAAAGTAGCCGATGTGGGGGTAAAGCACCACGACCAACATGGCCTCGGTGAGTCGCTGCTGAGCGTCTACTGCTTGTTATCAACTGACTGTCCGGCGATAGGCACACAAGTATTTGTGCTGCCTATCACCCCCCTCTCCATTGATAAGGGCCTGGCGTGAATCCCACGCACGCTCTGCACACTGCGTAGCTTGCTTAAATGCGCCGTCAGGAGAAGATGAAGATAATCAAACTTCCTAGAGCAAAACTGTTGACGCAGTCTGAAAAAGTTTCTATTACTAATGCTGCCGGATGCCTGATAAACAAACTATCAAGGTAAATGAACCACCACTGCTTTTAATTTCAAAGCCGATAAAAAAAATACGAAGCTTGGCAAAGAGAAAGAAAATTAAACACGTAATCTGATAACTAATAACTTGCATTGTTACAACTTGTTTTCATAGGGAGAAGGGCACAGGCCTTACATGTTACTGATTGTATTAAATCAAAGTGCATCTTAGATTTGCACATAAACATTCTTTATAAATTATAAGCACTAAAACTAGGGTGCATCTTAAAATTGAGTCTTCAACTCGAGTAAATATGGTAATTTCTATTTTCAGCCATTTTGTATCTTTCTGCCAAATGTAAATATAAACACTAATATGTGCTTTGCTATTCAAACACAATGGTCAAATCTCACTGCTCGGGATATTATAGCCTACTGCATTTACTCAATAAGTGCACAAATGACAAATAATTTGATCAAGAGTACCATGAATACAGCAGACCCCTGATTTCAAAAGTATGGATTTTACAAGCGTAGTAATTTTACAAGGTTATTCTAGAACATCGTCAAAAAATTTAAAATTTGAAGGAAAAATCTTGATAAAAATTAAAGGTGGCACTACACCAAGATCTATTAATATGTTTACCAGTGATAAAACATAAGTTTTGTAATGTAGTTGCCACCAGTTGGTATGCCACAATAAGAAAAACTAAGAAAATTGGTGAAAACTGTTTAAAAACGGTGGTTTTATCATGAGCTCTATAGTCACACAATGTAGATGGATAAAGAGGAGAGGGTAGATACTGAAGCAGCCCCACAGGCAGTGACCATCTATCTCTCCACAGGATCCCTTCACCCCCATCCGGTAAGCCACTAAAGCGAAGGTGCAAGGATGCCACGGTGACTGCTAGGCAACCATCTCCCACATTGTCAGCCATGTAAGGAGAAGAAATAAGGTTGCAATCTGCAGTTCCAAGTTCACTTGAAGACAGTAGATACTTACCCCTCCAAGTAGAATATTTAAATGTACGTTCACACGCTATGGATGCTACACACCTGCGGAACATTTATACAAGGCTATCGTTTTATTTTGTCTTTTGAAGTAATTAATAATGTTTGAAAAACTTGCGACTTTTGAGAAAGAAGCAAATAAATATGACCTTCAATAAATGATAATTCAAAATCACCCCCCGCTGATTTCAGTTACGTGGTGCTTGGTGCTTAGGCATTATTTGGTGACAAAGAGATGTATATGCCATTCCAGGATATCAGTTTATTCAGAAGATATGTATCTACTGAAATAAATTAACAAATCCTATGATTTTCCTGCAAAAATAAAATAAAAATGGACTTTGCTTATGGTAAAATTACACTCCACATGAAGTTTAATTAATTTTGACAAGAGGAGATCAAATACATATGTCTGGCATATCATTTTACTTGTAGGACATCTCCTGGCAGAATTTAAATAATATTTCAATTAAAAACATGTTGCTTTTAGGTCAGATGTGATTTTAACGTGAAAAAAAAACCCTTTAAAAGCAATTTTTGGATTTTTGTGGTCAACATTGGCTAGTCAAGGCCGCGTAGAATTAACTGGAGAGCTTTTGCCAATGAAAATTTTGTTCCTCCAAGTGTATCTTGACCTGATAGTTCAGGTACCAAACTGAGGGTAGTATTTGAGGTGTTGGCACAGACTATCAAAGGTATCCCTCGATCACTTATTTGCTGTCCCTGAACTTCTGGCCGACTTTGTGGCAGTCTTGCTTTGTTTCCATTTTCGTTTGGTAGCGCTCCCTGCCAACATACAAAAGTTAGCTCTTAATGGAAGGGGGAAACTTTCCAATCGCAGTGCAAAAAATCATGCAGGACAGGATGTTTACATGGATGGCATCTTAACAGGAACAAACATAACCGAGAAAACCATCTGTCTATAGCATGAGCTAACAGGCATTTCTGGATGCTTTACCCTTCAGAAATACACCTGTTCAGTCCAGTGGCAATGAGGCAGTTTCTCCCAACAGACAAGTTCTGTGTCTGTATTTTAATTTTCTGTTCCTGAAAATGGGGAAAAAAATCAAGGTAATTGGCAAATTCAATACATTAATGTTAATTTTTTTTTGTTTTTCATATTTTCAAACCTGCACCAAGGAATGATTTGTGCCAAGTAGCCAATTTTGTTAATTGACTCTTTGAGTTTGGTAACTCCAGTTGTGTTGCTTGCTAAACCACTTGTTCAGCAGCTCTGGTCATTGCAGCTGGGTTGGAATGACACCTCTCCTGAATTCTTTGTTTAAAAAAAATCTTTCACTTTCGAACGAAACAGTTCCACAGTTTAATCCACCCATAAGCAAGAGAGTTTGACCTTCACAGATTTGCAGATGCCTCCGAGAGGGGGCATGAAACTGTTTAACTGTGAGCAGATGTTAGTGATCAGTTAATATAAGTACCTTCACGGTTACTTCCAACTTTTCTGAAGCACTTCTATAGTTCTACTTCCGGGATATTCCTCCGCCTTACGCAAACAAAGCTTATCCAAGAAAATAACACTAAAGGACAATGCACCACATCTCTGCGCACTCAGTGGAATAATATTTTGCATAAGAGCTATTTCTTACTAGGCATTACCAACAGACCTATTTTCTCACTGTTTTATTCATATTTAATTATAAATGAAATTTTATAATTAAACAAAATATAAATTACATTTCAATTTAACCAAAAATAAGAAACAATTGTAAACACAAGTATAAAATGCTTGTGTACATAACATAATTATGAAACAACCAAACACACCATACATAGTGTGATTTTTCAAAGGTTTGATTCAAAAAGTGTGACGAAACAGCAAGTAGACAATAATGTTTATAGTCTCAGCAAAGGTCAAGATAGCACCGCCAAAGGTTCTCACCTTACCAAGACTATAACTGTGTGCTGTGCAGTTGATTGCTAAGTATGTCCCCCTTCTCCTAGAACTTGTACTGTTTGTTACATCCAATTATACTGTGGTTTTAGCATGGAATAGTTCAGAAGGCAAGGAATGGAAGACAACTGTGCAGAATTAAGTCTCCAAAATCCAATCACTTCTGCCAACTGCTTGGTAAGACCATGTTCAATTTGATGAAAAGCCTGCCAACTGTGCATCCCAGGGAATGCTGCCCTGTGAACTCCTTGATCATCCACTTTTGGTAAGGATCCTCTTGGCTGACTCAAAATTCAGCACCAGAAAGGAACACTAGTGTTTGAAAACACAGGGTAAACATAGGAGCAGTGAGATCAAAGGGACAGCAACAAGTATTTTGAATTGTAATATTAAAGAATTGGGATATCTTTTCCTTTCTTAAGTATTCTTCACCAACACTGTTGCAAAGAATCATCACAGATTGTTGTCAATTCATAGATAACTGTCATTCAAGTTTTCCAAGTATGGGTTCACTTATCACAGTGGAGTTGCAGCATGCTCTTTTCTCCTTAATTAAAATTGTACAGAGCACCAACTTAAAATATAAACTTACACTTCTTGGACCCAACTTAGCTATTGACCATCCGAGGTGTTTAGTTGTAATTTTCCGAAGGCAAATTTTTCATTTTTATGCCAACATTTAAATTTTTTAATTATATTACATGTCGTTTCCAACATCGCCGACCTACGTCCCTCTTCAGAATTAGTGTGGGAGAGTTTTCCAGGGGTGAGCATCTGAAGCGCCAAGAACACCATACCTGGACCTTGTCGCAATTCCATCCAAATTCCAGAAAACAGCATTACAAAGCGATAGGCTCGTGGACTCCCAAAAAATATTAATTTAAAGTACTTAAATTAATTTCAACAACAAAAACTAATTTTCCTTCCATTGTCCGTGCAAACCGTTTCTATCATTGGTTAGGAGGAGTTCCTCAGAGACAAACAGCTGTAGCATCAAGACTGTCATGTCTGAGGCTCGTGAATCCACATCAAATCCAGGGCACTTACCGCACCAGCAATATCTGGAAAGACATGTTTATTTTAATTATTATATATTATTAATTACGTGGTGTATTCCCTTAGTATCTAAAACTCAAAACCACAGGCATGGAGAATTATAGGAATACAATATTTTTCAGGAATTACTACTTTGGCTTGGGAATCTCATGGGGAGTCCCAAGTTACATTTAAACTTATGTTTAAAATACATGGACAAATAGATTCAAACATTATTATATTTATCTACTGTATTCTGTGAACTATGATGTTACTGTGTTCACCCTACTCTTTATTATTGAAGCAAGGGGAAAATTGTGCCTTTCTACCTCCCATCCAGGGTAGAGAAATTTCCCCAAATCCCAGCCCCCCCCCCTCCTGTCACCTCAACCCCCTTTCCCAACAACCCTACAAAATTATAGGTTCAGAGGCTTCCAGGACTGAGGCAGAAACCACCTCTCCGACTCCTTTCATCTCCTTCCACCATCACTCCGGGAACAGAACAAGATGCCTGAACAAGGAACCCCACTCACCCTTTCTCCTTAATTTCCATTTCAGACAAGAGATCAATTATATCGGTTTCCTTCCTTTTTTCCAATGTACAGAACTCCGCAGATCACCCCCACTGCCAAACAGCAGCCCTATTCAGGACCCCAATCTTGCAGGTCACCTTCGCCAAACGACCCTCTGCTTGACAGCAGCCACATTTGGGACTAGTCGTGCAGGGCACCTCCATAGAGCAGCCCCTCTGCCCGGTGGTGAGCTGAACTGGCCCCAGCCCTGTCCTCCTTCCCGATTGGCTTCCCTTCTGGTTGCAATCCTAAAAGATTTTTTTTTTTACCAATTAACTTTTATTTTTCTATCTCCATACCAGATGTTTCCAATCCAACATCGATGGTCGTCCAAACATCAAGATACCTGTTCAGGACCCTCAGCCTTCTTTTCCGCAACAGACACACGTGGAGGTTGCCGCCTGGCAACCCAAGCCCCTCCCCATTACAATTAAACATTTTTATAATTGTATGTACTTTTTAAAATTATTTTACGTCTAATATTTAGGAGTTTTCAAGCGTTCTTTTATTTTTTTATTTTTTTACTATTAAATTCTTTGTACTTTTTCTTCTGGTTTTGTCTCTTTTTGTGTTATTTTCTTTTTTCCACTTTTTTTAAATCAAACAAAATGGCAAAACAAATAAAAAATGTACAATCATTAAAATAACCAACATATCATACTTAATTATTATATTCCTGTCAATTGGTATTTTTTTCATAATTTATAAATTAATTATAAATGAATACTACATCCTCTCTTAAGCAATGTAACATGATTTAGTCTACTGAATTAAAAATTATAGATAATTATTCATCCCAAGTCATTCTGACTTGGGATGACATTTTCTCATAAAATGATTAAATTTTTATTGTTTCGCCCCGAGTCCCGTCCACACTTGAGCTCTAATCCAGTAACTAATATGAAAGTCCAAACGCCAGAAATTCTCTCGCCTTCATAAACAATTTTATCATAGACTCTGATGTCATGTTCATAAATCTTAAAAATCATGATATATTTGTTTTGGATCAAATCCATTGAGTGTAATTATCAGTGATTAATTAAATTTTCCATGTTTTCTTTGTGCACCAGATCTATAATTTTCTCTGTTTCTATTGTACCTAGTTATCCAAAATCCCATGTTTTCTTGTTTGTGTTATTTCTGAGAGACAAGTGAAAAACTTTATTTTCAGTGTTATTTTCTTCCTTTCTATACAATTGTAGAGAAAAACTAAGGGGCTTCTAAACTGAGTATACCATTTTCAACCATTTGTCTTTTCCTGTTTCTTTGTGCACTGGATAGTCTAGCATGTTTTTTTAATTCTTGCTTGTCTGTAATTTGCTGGTTTTCTTATTTTACTGCTACCACATCCTACCTTCATTGCTTCTCTTGCTGTTTTCTGTGGTTGATTTACTTTAAGTCTATGAATTTTGGCTCTAATTGTTTTATATATGGCATATGCCACGTCCAACTTCCTGACCTGAATAAATATATGCTTTTAATTTTTCATTTAATTCCAATTTTTTATAACAATTATTTTAGTTACCTTTAATTAACATTTTGTGATTACATTTTAAATAAAATAAAATTAATTCATAACAATTTTACCACCACTTCAAATAAAGATATTTATTCCTTCACCCACTACCAAAAATACCTCCCCATCTTTAATTCTTGTTTCTTCCCTGTTGGATTCGAGTCCATGTCATCATTTAATGTGTTTACTACTTTTTACAGTTGATTAATAAATTTGTTTAACAATTATATTAATGTCATATATACTTTTTGCTGTAGAGGCAATGTTTCTCCCTTAAGTTCTTTAATTAATTTTTCCTTTCATTTAAAAACATTTTGCAGTTATACAAAAGATGACACGAGTCTTGTGTTCCTTATTCACAGTGACATTGGTTATCTTCAATTTCATTAATTTCCTTTATGTAGAACTTAACTTGCCCACATCGTGTAATTAAATTGGTCATTGCCTTTGAAAAACTGTTTTTACAACTACACCAATTTTCATTCAACGATTTATGCTTGCCTTCTCGATTTAGAAGTTTAACTTATTTTAGTCCTATTTGCACATTTTCAATATTGTTTAAAATTACCTCAATGTTCTGATGCGTGACGGGTACATGGGATAGGCATTGCGCTGTATTCACACCCTGGGAGGAATATCATCGGGACAGTCCCGCCGTATAAGGACATGCGGGGAAGAACCGAAATCGAGAGAAACAGGGTAAGTCCCTAGAAATAGCTGATATAAGCCCTCGACGAAGGAATCAGGGGGTGTCCCCGACGAGAATTAATGCAGACACAGCTCACAGGAATCCCCAAGACGTCATGCCGAACCCTTCCTCCGCCCTAGTTGGAGCACACAAGCAGCTGACGAGACACGAAATCCTACACAAAAAAGTTCAAGGTACACAGGGGATTTCCCGATTTCTCTCTCGAGAAACTGCTGACAACAAACTTGAATATAGCAGGAGACGGGGTTAAATTCACGGGGAGCCAAGGCAGAAGAAACAGTTGTTCAGCAGAGATGGGAAGGAGTTGTTCGGCAGCCGCGATGCAAGGCGGAGAAGGCAGTTAGTGCGAGAGGCAGTCGTATCACCAGGCCGGAGTTCGGACCCGGCCCAGGCAGTTGATCGGGATCAGTTGTTCGGAGTTGTTCAGAGGCGTCGAGAGACGCCGGACCAGCGTCAGTCAGGCAGACATATCGCATGCAGAGAGTCGGCAGTCGGGTAAGGCAGTTGAGGCCGGGTTCGGATCCAGGCAGAGTCAATTATCGCCAGCCGAGACGGGAGTTGTTCGGCGGCACAGCAGCAAGACGAGTTAGGTGTTCCGCTGAGACGGGAGGCGAAGGAGACATGGGAGTTAGGCAGTCGTATGACGGGAACAGTGCCGAGAACATGAGTAAATTCCCGGAAACGAGTGGCAGCCCCATACCGAGAGGTGCCATTCCCCGAGAAGACGTAGTCGTGCGCCGGAGGGCAACGAGGCAAGCAATCAGCCAATCAGTCAGTCAGTCAGTCGGTCAGTCAGTCAGTCAGTAAGTCAATTGTGACATCACCGGAGAGAGAACCCAGGAACAGCCAAACCTTCATGTGTAAATTTCCGAGACAAACCCAGTAGAAGTGCCGAGAACTTATGAGTTCATTTCCGAAAACGTAGTGGCAGTTTCCGAGGTGGGGAAGTCAGAAACGCGAGCCGGATCGTTGCGGACATCGACGCAGACGAGGAGACGCGCTCTCCTACGAGTAACGCCAGCCGAGGTCGCAGAGAAATCCCAAGTCCCGGAAAACCAATTCCGGACTTCCGAGAGAGTCAGTCAAAGCTGCAGGAAGAAGCCAGCTGAGTACAGCCCGCCAATGAGAGCCAGTCCGAGGGCTTGACAATGGGCCACCCAACTCACCATGCCTCAGCTACCAACGAAGACAACTCACCAAAAACCGCAGTCGCAGAAAAGTAGAGAAACGTCTCCCTTCAGCAACCTTCCCAGACGCATAGTATTGAGCCCACCAGCCCTTCAGGCCTACAACTTGTAGGGGGGCTCAGTCTCGCCAGTGTGTGTAAATACCTATGTTACCTTCAGGCAAATAAAATACTGGTGTGTTAAATAACAGAGAATACAAGTATTTGTTCACCCCTAACGCAACAACCACAGGTGCCCTTAGTCTGCAACAAAGTAAATTAACAAAGTACCCTACTAGCCACCACTCTGTATAACTCAGGTGGCCTAGTAGCATCAGTTCCCTTCTTCTTCGAATTTCCTGTAGCATTTCTGTTTAAAACAACTTCTTCTTCTGTGTTTCTTAATTTGTATATTGTGTTCCTCTCTTCTATGCCGTAATCTTTTGGTATCCATTTATTTAATGTTATTACTAATATAATTGAGTAAGTACTTGTCATATTGTTTAAATTTATTAATAAGTTTGTAATGACGCAGTATTATTAATTTTTGGGATATGTGTTTCATTTTTTTTTAGCTTTGCAAAGCTTCGTATATTTTTATCGGGTTTGAAATTAAAGCCGCGGTGGTTCGTTTCTCGTGGTATATCGTTATTGGGCATACGTGTGCCGTTAAACGTTTATCAGGCGTCCGGTTGCCATTTGCAAAGTCTTAGTTTCAGTAGCGTCAACATTAGATTAGCTGTTTTCAGACTGCGTCGACAATTTTGCCCGACAAGTTCGTACGACGCAGTTTCGGATAACATAGGAAGAGCGTGCGTGGCAGCCGACGCCAGGCCCTTATCTGGGGAGAGGGGGATGACAGGCATCGTAAAGTACACGTATGCCTGTCGCCATTGAAGTCAGTTGTCTGAGTCAGTCGTCAACCAGTGCTCGCCTAGGCCACGTCAGGCGTGGCGCAAAACACCCACACCGGCAAACTTGAACTTGCTAGATTATTTCTACGCCGGTGTGAGAGGTCGCTGTATTTGTTTTTTCTTCGGGCAACTTTTATGAGATAGTTAATCAACGATTGTGGCTCTGCTCTTTCATTTGTCTGTTCTTATCTGTGAACGGTTCGTGCTCTGCATACCTGAAGATCGTATGTGAACTGTTTCACTTGATTGGTAAATAAAAGTATCAAACAAATACACCGTGGTGTATTTGTTAATGTGGTATCCTTTTAAAAGAATCTCGTGTTACTACCTCTTGAGCTAGCAGAGTGGTAACTTCCAGCTGTCAATACCTTGGCGTACCACATTACAAGTTTTGCTGTGCTGCTCTAAGAGTTCTAATTAAATGTGAATGTATTAACATTCTTTTGTGACGTGTACTTATATATTGTACTATACTTAGAAAAAATGCTGTAATTTGTTTGTTTCTGTAAATGTATTGTGTTTATTCCATATTTGTTACTCCATATTTGTTGTTTTAATCGCAATAATATTGTCTTGACTTTTTCTGTTATACATTTAAAATGAGGTAAAAAGTTTGATTTGTGATCCAATTTAATTTCAAAATATATCATTTATTTTTTAAACTTTACTGATAAATTACTGAATTTTATTGATGGTGGTCTTTTGCACAGGTCTCCTTTTAATATGGCTATTGTTTTTTTTTCCACCAAAACTTTTAGATTTTTCTGTTCCAACTACAGTGGAACTGTGTTATTGCGAGTATGGCCTATAGCATCACGTCTGCCATTGTGATAGTTTTTAAATGTACCATCATTTGCCCTATCATTTGAAAGGTACTTAATTTTGTTTATAACGCAAGTCTGTAAATGAAGCCTTTCAGTATAGTAATACAAACATCTGTAAACTCATATTTTTTAAATGTTTATAAACACGTTGCATCACAAGTGACATCCACCCATTTGCCACGCCCAAGCCTGCCTTTACTAGTCTGTGTCGCATGGCGTCACTCGCGTCAGATGGAGGAGTGTGGGAAGAGGTGCGTACGGTGTTGTAGTGAGGAATAAGGAGGAGGGGTTCGAAGTGGAGGGGTATGAAGGAGAGAGATACAATTGGAAGTGGAGCTAGTAGAGGATAAGAAAGATGGGGGCTACGTTGGATATAGACTAGGAGGGGACGGAGAGGAATGGTACGTACTGTGGAATGTAAGAGGGGCGACGAGATGCTATCTGCCTACAGCTCCTATGTAGTGGGGGTAGGAAGACTGCTGCTTCCCACTTCTCCATGTGCCAGGCGCTTAAGGGGAAAAGCATGATTATGTCTAACAGTTGCTAGACAATGTTACATTGTTTATGATGGTATGGTTCGTGCATTTTTTGCATCTTATGTTGAGCAGATTTAAATTGAGAGTATAGCTTCGTGTGTTACGGTTTTTGTAAACCTTAGTTCTGTTTAAATTATGGAGTGTGCTAATAAAATAACAACACTTGACATTGTAACAAAGTTCAAAATCATATGCGAGGTTTTCAAATGTACGTGGCCAAAATAAACACCCTTTTGGTGTAGTTTCATTATTTAAAAATGCAACAATATTTGTTTTGAGTATATCCCGCATTGGTACGAACGACACATTTATCGCATTTAGTTCTTTCAATGAAGTTAAAATTGAACTTTATTTCCATACAAACAAAATTTCCCACTGCATCGTCAAAACACTCTCTCGTAAATAGAACCGCAAAACAATCACTTCTCATGAAAGATGTTAAACTAGAGTTCCCCACACCACCAATAAAATAAACAGAACCATAACAAGTATATTGTGTGGTCATAACCAAAAATAAAACACATTTGGAATGCAACCAGCTATAGTAGCCTACATACTGTTGTGTGAATTATTCTGTTGAGTTGAGCATATCAATTGGGCATGTATGCAACTGTGAAGTACAATCTATGAGATGTTATTACAATTGTAGAACACAGTGAATTCTGTACGATAAAAGTAGTGGAAAATAAACATAATGTAAATTTTGTGCCTAAGTAAGTCAAAAAATTGTAAACATATGCCGGTAATTCACACTTTTCTACAGTAAAGCAATTAAAAATCACAAGTTTCTCATTTGTTGTAAATGTCTGTTTACATTTTTCATTTCCTTCAAAATATTATTCCTGATTGTCCAAATATTTTTCTAACCTACCATAAAGTTACATTTGTTTGCATTTTAACAGATACGTGTGTTGTCCACAGGTTGGAACAGAATTGGAAAGTAACATCTGTTCATGGTGCCAGCCCTTCCGGTTACAAAAATTTACCGTGTCTACACATGGCACTGGAGGAAGTGTATTATTGTTCTGCTATTTACTTTGTGAGCATAAGAGAGACAGAGAGAGAGAGAGAGAGAAGTGTGATGTGGCATGCTAAGAGAGGAGTGAGAAAGACGGGATGAGAAAGGAAGCGTTCAGAGGGACGGGAGACAGGTGTAGAAAGAAAAGGAGGGAGAGGTAAGTAGGGAGGTTCAGTGATCTCCAGGCTTTGTGTGACAGACAGAGGGAGAGACAATGAGTGAAGTAGCACGCTGATTGGTAGGCAACGAACTCCCTCGCACCTCTTCCACAAACTTGGAGGAGAGAAAGCAAGGTTGCGCCTGCTGGTCGTTACATAATGCAGCTGTCAGACGTCTCAATTTTGTTTTTGTTTTAACTTGTTGCTGCATACAAATAGTTTATGGCATTCGTTAAACACAGGATCTACAAGGGCAAACAATATAACAAAAAAATTATGGGGCAGGGTAAATTTTGTTATAACAATAACTCGCTGTAGCAATAATTTATTTTGCCATTGTTGACTATTGTTATAATGCAGTTCCACTATATCTTTCTGTTTTATTCATTATTTTCTTTGTTTCTTCTTTTAATTGTTCTTGTATTTTCTTCTACTAGTATATAACAATTGTCTGCGAAAGCTACTATTTTTGTTATTTCATTATTTTGTTCTCTGTATTCATTTATTACTAAATTCCATAAAATTAGCACTACTAATATTGAACCCTGGAAACTACCAGTATTTTTTTTGTTACCAATTTATTTTCTTTAACTAAGATTTCCTGATTGTCAAAGTAAATCCATAATACACTTTTAATTTTTTCCCCCAAAATAATTTAGTTTTGTTGGTCTTTGATATCCTGCCATGTAACTGTCAAAATGACATAACATATGTCCATTGAAATTCCTAAGTAGTATTTTTTTCCAGCTGTCATGAACACATTTTATTGATTCATATAATTCTTGTTCTATTAATTTTCCTTTTATGAAACCAAATTTTTTTTGTGTAATTTTTTTATTTGTCGATTCTAAAATCCTACCCTATTCTCTTTAATTAAAAGTGTACAGGCAATCAGCGTCAAAAGAGAAATTCGGACTTCGCTGTCAGGAAAACACTTGAGGACAAAGCTAATCAACTCCTCTTTCTTTAACGAATAAACGAGCCCACCTCAGCCATCATTGACGTAAACATGAAACAAACAAGAAAGAAATTAGCAGAGTAGCACAGATAATCATTTGTGACAACTTCACAAATAATTTTAACTCTTCACGTATTGATAAACACAGTTATACTTTACAATGTTCTCTTGGGTTACTACAAAAATCAACAGCAATAAAACAGCACATTTACCAAAACGCAGCAGTGCAAAGGTGCCGCCCTTTTAAGTCAGCGGTCTTGGTGAATGTCCCTTATTCTTTTCCCAAGGTGGACAAACTATTTTGCAGGCCCTGCAAAATTTTCCCCCTTAACATCAGTGGGCTTGGCCAGTATTTCGAATTTTTACGTCGCTATTAGCAAGATAGTAGGACTATGCTTGTGTTCAGAGGGTGCCTTGCTTAAAGCTGTTGCGATAAAATGTGAAGGTTTTATGTTATAATCGCTTAGTGAAGGGATAAAAAATGAAAACAGGGGCACGTTTGAAGATTTTAAGAGTAAAGTTCTTGCATCACTCTTTCTTCCTCGCATCAAGCATAGTTGTGAAAGAAATTTTGTGTATAGATTTCAAAAGCCGGGGTAGTCTGTGTAACAATTTATAATGTCAGTTTGTATGTTTTACATTGCCCTGTCTCTTACACTTAGTGAGCGTGAATTAGTAAGTATCGTGCTGGATAATCTTGCACCACCATGTAAGCGCATGATGTACGGGGGGAGGGGGGAAATTTGCACAAGTTGAATCAGCTACCCATTGAAGTTCAAGGTCGTTTAGCAGTGGCTTTCTGTTTTTTTGCACAGTCAGCCTGCACGGTAAAAGGCGTGGTTGCTGTTTCTTACGATCAGGTGGCAGCATTTCAGGTGAATGATCAGCGTGGTGAAACGCATCGTTGTAACTGTGCCATTCTCAGACACTTTAGCCAGGACTGTAAAGAGGCTTTTAATTCATGGGCCGGGCACAAATGTTTTTCTTGAGGAGTAATATGTCATAGGCGCAAGGATTGTGATAAATGGGGAAATGGGTTTTGACCGAAAAGAGGTGTGGTATTACCATTCGTGTACCAAAAAAAACTCTGCGCAGTTTGAGGTGTTATATGATTAAGATTGCATGTAATGAAAAATTGTTTTTGACATTGGTTGACACCACGGCTACCTATTGTATCTTAAGTTCAGTCTTATGAAAGAAGTTGTTGGATGAAACAATCATATCTAAGGGCCAGGTGATCTCTTCCTCTGAAAAGTGTTTAAGCATTGCCAACAGCGAAGTATTGAAAAGTAACTCGGTGACCCATTTACATTTTTAAATTGAGCGATTTTCCTAGACTTTTCTGTTTTGGGTTTCGTCAGGTGTCAACCAGGACATCATGTTGGGTCTCGCTAGGGCTACCTTTAATTTGCAGGATTACACCTTGTCATTTAGGTTCACCCCTAATATAAAAACTGCCCTTTAAGTTGAGTTTTCACTATGTTTGCTTTGTCAGCTGAAGGATAACAAGGAAATATTCTCAAAGGATTTCCAGGAACTTTTGCACTATTTGTGTGAAGAATTTAAATACGTTATTATCTCTATTATTGGGAAATGTTATGTTATGCCATACAAATTTTCCCTAACCAACAACATCCCGATGCGTGAAAATTTTTTAAGTGTCCGCCATCTAAGTTGCAGGCATTTAGGGAAATAATTGATATATTGTTGGAAGCATGTGAGATAATGCCATCGAGTTCCGATTATTGTTCTCCTGGTTTTTGGGTGCATAAGGAAGATAGTGACAAGTACAGGTTGGTGGTGAATCACTCTTAAGTCCTTAGTGAATAAAAAAATACAAAAAGATCCCTTTCCCTTGCCCACTATTGACTGAGCTCTCCAGCATTAGGTAAAGCCCGTGTTTACTCTGTACTTGACCTAAATAATAGTATTCACCATTGTCTGTTAGACCCTTCTTGCAGGAAATACACGGCCTTTAGTACTCCCTGGAGACAATTTGAATTTACCCACATCCCAATGTGTTTAGAGTGTGTATAGTGTACTGTGGACATGAAGTAGGCCTATTTTTTAATGGAATGTTGGCAACCCTGCATACAGTAGGGAACTTCGGGCTCCCTACGTTGGCCAGCCTGTTTCTTAACTAGAAAACAACAGTCAAGATGGCGTTGTAGCCTTGTTAGATAAGCAGATAACTTGTGTTGCGTGTTTTTCGCTTTTATTGTGGCTAAAAAATTCAATCTTGTGGTATTTTTGTCATTTTGTTGGCAATTTGCATTCCTGACGCAACATTTTTGGTCCTCCGGGCTAGATCCGTGCCGGCATTATTGTTAGTAATCAATTTTCGACTCGTTCGCGTACATGCTAATCGTGCAGATAACAAGTGCGTGGACTCTTGAACTGTGTGAGTAACATGTTGTAAACTGGAATTAGTGTGTTCAAGATTCAAGACCTAACCTACATTAGCTATCAGCGGACTGTGAAACATTTAACTTCTGCTCGTCTTTGTTCCCCATGGTTTAGCAGTTCGGTGCACGTGGCCTGGCTTTTATTTTTTAATACAGTGAAACCTCTATTATTTGTTTTTCATGGGACGTACTGGAAAAAACTCAGCATACGGGAAATCTCAACATGTAGACCACTCTCCTCCTCAAAAAGTAAAACCCAGCCTCAAAAAAAAACCTTATTTTCATCCTTAGGTATAATGAGTTGATTGCCTGTAATGAATAGTGGCCGTATCTTAAAAACTGGATGAAAAAACATATCTGAATCATATAATACAAGTATTGTATTATAAAATACGTATTAAAATGCACTTAATACATCACCCACCAATGTTAAAGCCTCATTTGCAGTGGTGTCCAGTGTTTCGCAGGAAGAGAATATCTTTTAAATATTTAATATTCCTGTATAGTAATAAAGTATGTAGTTTCATCATAATAATGCTAATTTTTATGTTTTACTCTTTTTTGGAGGCAAATTAAAAACAGTTTTTTGAGTTTGACATGTAAAACTCATATTTTTTTAAATTATATTTTACTCCGCTGAAAATTCTTTTGCCCGCTAAAGTGTATATTTGGAAGCTAAATGTTTTTAAATTTCGCCAAATTAAACGTAAAATCTGCTAAGTTGAAAACACTCGCCATCTTGTGTGACAGTTGATATCACTGCATTACTCTTAAAAAGTTACTAGCGTCATTTTACATTAAAAGAATTAGTCCATGAAAACATACTGTGCCCCTAATGCTTGTAATTTACATGGTTATTTACCATACTAACCTAAAAAATTTTGCGTTTCCTTTGTGGAACTATAGTAAAGTTCAAATCTGTTCCGTCCGTTATTAATGTTTGGTTCTGGTCCGTACCACATCCTTATATATATATGTGTGTTTTATTTGCGTGAATTTTCATTTACTGACCTGAAACAAAGAACTGCCTGCCATTATTATGTTTACCTGTTTTTTGACGTGAGTAATTTAAAACAAATGATTGAACTATCAAAAATAAATTACGTAGTTGTTAACAATTTCAACATTTCACGACAACTAGTTGTGTACAGTAGCATTTGAGGTTAGGGCGTGTCTGTTTACCTGCTCTTGGCACTACTGAATTTTGGTAGTAGCAGTTTTAAGATAGTTATTTCACAAATAAACAATTATTCCGAATATATTTCGGTTTTCTGACACAATATCTGATTGATTATTGCTGGTAAATGAATGATTTAAAGTTTGTAGCACGCAGGTTTTTTTAACATTGTTTATATAGGATATTTGTTGCGACCATCTAAAAAAAATCTGACTGATACGAGAAATTGACATAAACAGGAACTCAACAACGAGGCACTGTAATCCCATGCAATGCTTTGTATAATCACTGGAGTGCACATGGTTAGCATTTTAGTCACATGATTTTTTGTTTGGAATTGTCTGGTATGGTGTGCTGTGAACAGGTTAGTATTTTTTTTACATGTTTGTCGTGTTTTTCTTGTGTATTGCTGATTACCATTGTTTTAGTGAGATGGGAAGCTAGCGTTTCTTTTCTCGCTAGCGACGTTTCGCACGTCCTTTGTATGTTTTCCTTTGTTTTTCATTTGTATTCAGTCATCCTTTACTCAAAATGGCAGAAGTCCTATTGGCGCTCTTGCATCTTCACCCTGCCGAGGATCATCTTCAGTGCGCCTACGACATTGCGGAAGTAGTCGCAAACAACCCGTCGAAGCGTAATTTGTTTGTTGCAACCAGTCATGACCTAACAAAGGTTCTTGAAAATCTTGGTGCTGATTATATTATGGTAGAATTAGCTGCTGTTGAGACGGTAAATGAGTCTGTAGAGGTCGATCTGGACGCACATGCTGCGCGCTTGGCAGATTTTGAGGAAAAGTACTTCCTAGTAATGGCTACTGTAGATGCCACGACTGATATGTCAAAGGGAAGTGTACATGCTTGTGCTCCCCCAAAAATGATGAGTTCACGAGTAGCCTTACCTAAAATAACTCTACCTATCTTTGAGGGTGACCCCAGGCAATGGCCACATTTCTCCAACCTGTTTGCCACACTTGTTAAGAATAATGATGACTTGTCCTCAGTAGAAAAATTGGCTTACTTGAAGACTGCACTGTACTGCGAAACCCTAGGTATGATTCAGTTGCTGCCTATGTTGGATGCCAATTTAGAGGTTGCATGGAAAATACTGTTTGATCGTTATGAAAACAAACGGCATCTTGACAGTGTGCACCTCATTGCGTCATCTATTGTGCATTCAAAATGAAAATTTGTCTGCGCTTAAGACCCTTGATGTGGCGGTTGACCAGTGGGATTTAATATTGTTACCTATTGCCTGCAATCGGTTAGACATTACTCTTAAAACA
Organism: Clitarchus hookeri; assembly: GCA_002778355.1. Taxonomy (NCBI): domain Eukaryota; kingdom Metazoa; phylum Arthropoda; class Insecta; order Phasmatodea; family Phasmatidae; genus Clitarchus; species Clitarchus hookeri. The sequence goes on along the minus strand of NQII01006653.1, from coordinate 81,647 downwards.
CAATGGGACATGATGCTGGATACTGAATTGCCAACTCTGAAGGACTTAAATTTTCTTGAAAGACACTGTCGAGCCTAAGAGACTGTTAGTTCAAGTACTGCCTAAAGGTCTAATACACAGACTGTTAAGTTGAAAACTATACAGGCTGTGTATAATTGGAGACAACCCCTAGCCAAGATTCTTCAAAATGCCTGGCTTGCTCTGTTCACGGGGGATGCTGTATATGTACAGAGATCCACAAGTTGTACAAATCTGCAAAATCAAAGGAGGTATTTTCTCTTATTAAACATCATAAGTTGTGTTTGAAATGCCTTCTCCCCTTGCAAAGTTCCACTAATCGTCCATCGTCGTCAACTTGTCATCAGTGTGGGGCGCGCCACCATACCTTGTTACATTTCAAACAAAAGATTCTAGAGAACAATTCACCAGATAAGTCAGAGGCTGCGTCTGCTCAGAGTTCTGAACCCCCGCCTTCTGTAGTACTGTCTGCCGTTATGCATGATGTTTGTGCTTTGGCACCTGCTGTATTCTTGTACACTGCCCTTGTTCATGTTCTTGATGTCTCCGGAACACCACAGGCAGCTCGAGTGCTCTTGGACACAGCCAGCCAGATGGGTTTCATCACGGAGGATTGCATCCAGAGACTTGGTTTGGCCTGGCAGCAGACCCACCTTCCAATTCATGGGTTGTCGAACACTCAAGTCAATGTTGCCAAATCGTTCACACCTGTTGTGATTACCCCTCGTGAAGATGCTCCTAACTTGCAGTTTGCCGTGGATAGGTTTGTGCTTCCACGCATAACCAATAGTTTGCTTAGTGTCAAATTGCCCCAGGAAGTGCATCATTCTGTTTCCCACCTAAAGTTAGCAGATCCATCCTTTGACACTCCTGGGTCTGTAGACTTACTCATCGGTGCAGACCTGTTCCCTCGACTCCGAACTGGAGGTAAGATGGCTCTCCCATGGCAATTGACTCAGTTTTAAGGAGGATTCTCACGGGTCAGGTCACACCAGTACATCATTCACCCTCTTCAACATAATTTTGCATCTCGTTGACGTTGTCTCCATTGGAAGACACTATGAAGCGCTTTTGGGAAGTTGAGGAGTTCCCTCCAACAAAACATAGATCTGCTGATGAGGTGAAATGTGAGGACTTGTTCATGGACACTCATAGCCAGAACGAGGCTGGCAGATATGTTGTCTCGTAGCCATTTCGCTCCCTAGAGCCTGAGTTGGGGTCATCAAGACCAATCAAGACCACAAGCACTAAACAGGCTGGTGAAGTTCGCTTTGAAAACATCACATCACTTACCACTTACCCTTAACAAACAACACTGATGAAAGTTTACTCAAAAGACGTTTATTCTTTTGAAATAAATTAATATTTTAGTACGACAGTATCTTTATTTTACTTGGAAGAAGCCCTTGAAAATTGACATTGTACCAGGCAAAACAGACCGCTCAATAGAAATTAACATTTTTGGCAACAAGGGAGTACGAAGTTTATACTGTTGGGGTATAATTTTATTTATAATACATCTATAGGCCATTCACGGTAGCTTCACACTTTTCTGAAGCCCTGCTAAAGTTCTACTTTTGGTTACCGATTACGTATCCTTCCGCTGCATGTAAACACAAATACTGCCATGTGACTTCTATGTTTTAACTGTCAAATGCTTTGTTTACTGTTTTCAAGTGTTCAAAGAATTTTGTCATATTTCAAAAACTATTTCATACTAATGTTTAAATTTACGCCTATAACCATATCTAGGTCAGCTTTATGACTTTTTAACAATGTCTGTATTAACGATAGTTCTTAGGGTTATTATTTTACATTGCTGAAATATTTGTTATATACGACATGGCACATTACATGTAATACACGTTAATATTTTTCCGCGACTGTGTTTAACCCAGTTACAACTGCGGGGGAAAGAACTGTAGTATTTAACCTCTTTTGTTATTGAAATGTGTTGGATAATTTCGTTAAAACGATGGCCTCAGTTAGAATAAAAATTTTAATGGAGGAACAATGAGTCCAACAAAAGACAGTAAATTCAAGCACGCAACTTGTGTCGCCTATTTTTTGTACTTAGCAGCGACAAACTTAAAAAATAGTGGCGAACATGCACACAAATTGGCCTACCATAATTTTTGGGATTGTGGCAAAAGTTCAAATCACAGAAACGTAAGCACGTTACACAATTGTGTTTCAAACACCTAGGGAAAGTTACAAGGTTGTGATAAATAAACAAATGTGACTTTCAAAAAATTAATTTCATCATAAAAACAGTTTACAGTTAAAATGAATAAATTTTGCATGTCCAATATTTGCAATCTCACACACTTGCTCAACGTAACGTAATGGCAACAATACTTATTAACACACATCAGTCACAACGCACGTTACAGCATATTTATTCCTGCCGTGGAAAAACGGATCTATCACAACATTGTAACTTGCCTAGGTAGGTTTAAAAACATGTGTACAAACTTGATGTGGTAATTTTAAGTATTTTCCCCAAGAAGAGAAATCAACGCTTCGTTCTGCAAAACTTCATGTCGCCACTTCTGCAACTTTGGATTTGTAACCGCTGAGCCATTACATCTAAATATATTATTATAAGTATTTAAACAATAAAATTGGACTTTAGTTGTAAATTACAAATTCAAAAATGATTAGAGAGAGAGCAACAATCTCCGCTTCCCCCAAACAAGCAGGCTCTGCCTATTCATGTTTCTTTCTCGGACAAAAAAAAATACCACATCACTAATGCCTACGCACATTAATTTGCGCTGATATATTTAACTGTAACAATGAAATATGTTTCAACCAGTGCTACCTAAAAATTTCAATATATCAATAGGCAACATTTAATTTACAAACAGCATACCAAAAAACCGAGTTAGTATTTAATTTGTGTTTAATACTAAATAAATATTACAAGTTATAGAAGATACTAAGTTAAAGGTTCATTTATTCAAGAATATATAATACCTTAAATTTATAGGCTACTCACAGTAAAGTAAACTTATTTTTTTAGCCTTAGACGTTATCTTCCAAGTGCAGTGGATTACACACAATGTATTTATTACTTACATGGAAATATTGATTTAAAACGGTTGTTAAATGATAAGAAGTGGCTGATAGGAAAAAGTAACTAGGGCCTCAAAAGTGCTCACTTTACCGTGAACAGCCTATTATCACAGCGTTATATATTTGTGGTGAACCAATTATTAAAAAAACAGGTTGACGTTACTCTTAGGGTGATTTTTCAAAGGTTCGTTTCAAAACATCCGAAGAAACCATGAATGGACTATACCTACTGATTTAAATTAATATTTCATAAATAGATATCATTTTTATTTTACGCGGGAGATGTTTAAACATGGATCTTCACAGGAAAAAAAATGCACTTTGACATGCTATTTCTAGGGGTTAAAATTGATCAGTTTAGATTTTTAGGAGGTAGTGATTTTACAAAGTCATTTCAGTAAGGGAGTTTACTGTATTTTATGAGCTGCAGTACCACAACACGTATATATGGCTTCCCATTTACACATTCACATTTTTATGTACGAAATAATACAAGATGGTCCTCCTGCTGCATGTCAACACCGTTAAATAATCTAAGTCGACACACAAGGATTGATGGCATTGCGAGTCGACAGCGAGAGTCAATTGTTTACCGCATATACGTAAATAATATACTGAATGTGACTCTGCACTTGGCATTTTTTATGAGCTGTATTGGTAAACAAAACCAGATATTTGTTGGAAATTGTTACATAATCAATACCTTTACATAAAGCTAGTGTATTGCCCTTTAATTAATCCTATTTTGGAAGACACAAGGTAAAATAATCTTTGTTTTACTGAAAGTTAATCTATATTTTGTATGTTAAAGTGAATTATTTTTACATAGTTTGCATACTATATTTGGGCTGGAATTGAAAATCTTACGTGTGTGTGAGTGAATTAAGAAATTTGGACAGTTCTTAACAGCGAGGTCTTGAAAGTCGATGAGGGTGAAATGAGGTGAATATGGATCAACGCTGGAATGCAAGGGCAAGGGGAAAAGGAAGGACCCCAAAAAACAAGCCGACCTGCAGCATCATGTGGCACAATTCTCGTATGTGAAAATCTGGGGGCAACCTTGTTGGGAATTGAACATGGTTCGCCTTGGTGGGAGGCGAGTAGTCTGGCCACTACACCACCACGGTCCTCTTACATTGAAGTGAAAGATACGTTTATGTGAGGTACGCTCTAATGTAATTTTGCTGTAGACACTAAGCTGAAAAACAAAGATGCGACCCTTACATGAGGGCATCTCTTCTACGGGTAAATACAGTATTGACCATGACCCTAAAACCTGAATAACATGCAATAAAAACATTATTCGCCAATTCAGTCAAATACCCTTTTAAGAAAGCTGACAAAGATACAACATGGAACCAGCACAGAGCCACTGTAATAGCTATCAAACCTCTAAATAATTTATTTTTATTCACAGAAATTACATATGAAACACTCTATTGATAAAATAAGTGAAAAAATGCTTTGACATTAATATGTTACTTCCAATCCATAAAAATAACAGTTATTGAAAAGGCATAATGAAAATGCATTCGTTAAAACTAAGCCTACGTACTTAAAATAACGGATACCTCACCATACAGTGAATGAGAAATAATTGCTAAATAAACAAACAAGTACAAACATGATCCACTAGCAATATTTGTTTAAATACTAGAAATAAACAAATACTGAAAATGTGATTACACAAATGACCTGATAAGATACTACATAAAGGAATAAATTAAAAATACAAATGAATGACAAAATAAAACAGAAGATAAGGCAACAGCAACATTTTATTTCCATGCTTGTTCCTAATGAAGGTTCACAAAATTGCAATGCAGCCCAGAGAATGAGCCAGTTATGGTAACTACTGTGCATTTCAGCAATATCTGCTAGCTCATACATTTTGCTATAAGAAACACAAACACAGAAAGAAAGTGAACCTAATCAATTAATTTTACTTGTAGGATGTTCATAGACTATATATTACCTGATGTTTCTGTAGTACGCCATCCCAATAAGCAGTGGTCCAAGAATTTTTATCTTCCATGGAACTATGTTCAGACACCGATAGGTCTGTGAGGTGACGGATATACGAGGCATGCTGTGCAACTACGAGTGCCGAGTCTGCCAAGAAAAGCGTCCGCTTTCCACCTTCGTTCCACTGTCTAACAAGGAAACAAAAACATTAAGCCTCCTCTAATAGACTTCATTGCAATGCCAATTTAGTGTTGAAATGTAAGCTAAGAAATGTAAGTATGGTCATAAAAAATCACAAACATTCCTACAGTATGCCAAATTACAAGACGAAACAATAGTATGTCTTAACATATTAAAAAATCATGTGATTAATAAAATAACAAGAAGGTACCAAAATAACAAATTAGCCTACTTTCCCCTACATGTATGTATTCAAGTAATTCTAATGTGGTAAAAGAAATCTGACTGTTAAAAATTGTGTATTGATACGGAATTTTTCCCAAGATATGATAGTAATTGGTTGCCTAGATCCCCAAGATATAAGGTAGGCCTACAACCGAAGTGTTTTGGTGGTAATATCTTCCAGAATGGTGGGTGACTTAAGATACTATATAGTGAATTTAATGGACACAGTAGAAATGAAAGCACCCCATGACTGAATTATATCAGTTTAATGGTACAAGAGATATGACACATAAAGCCACAAGAATAACAATTCTGCATTGAAATAATAAGCTAATTTATAAAAAAAAATAGTTAGATGGCCTTCCACAGCAGTTGCATGCCGAAATGGTGGGAATTGCTTCCAAAAATATGATGTTTAATTTTAAATTTCAGATAACCTCTTTCAACACAGCATGCTAAAGAGGTTGTGTAATATGTGTAATTAACACACAGAATAAGAACAGCCAGCATGCCAACATGCGTTCATAGATATCACATGCAACACACATTGTGATGAGCCAATAATTTAACAATAAGTNAATTGTGTATTGATACGGAATTTTTCCCAAGATATGATAGTAATTGGTTGCCTAGATCCCCAAGATATAAGGTAGGCTTACAACAGAAGTGTTTTGGTGGTAATATCTTCCAGAATGGTGGGTGACTTAAGATACTATGTAGTGAATTTAATGGACACAGTAGAAATGAAAGCACCCCATGACTGAATTATATCAGTTTAATGGTACAAGAGATATGACACACAAAGCCACAAGAATAACAATGCTGCATTGAAAATAATAAGCTAATTTATAAAAAAAAAATAGTTAGATGGCCTTCCACAGCAGTTGCATGCCGAAATGGTGGGAATTGCTTCCAAAAATATGATGTTTAATTTTAAATTTCAGATAACCTCTTTCAACACAGCGTGCTAAAGAAGTTGTGTAATATGTGTGATTAACACACAGAATAAGAACAGCCAGCATGCCAACATGCGTTCATAGATATCACATGCACCACACATTGTGATGAGCCAATAATTTAACAATAAGTGACTCAGCCAATTTAAATTCACGGTTTCATATTCCAAGTATATCTTACAAAATAGTGGACAAAATCAATAAATAACTTATTTTAATGGTTACCAAGTTATTGCTAGCACACACAAATCGGTTGCAGCAAGTCTAATTGTTGAGGAGATAGGGCAAAATAAGCGCTTAGTCTATTGAAATCACATATGGTTAAAGGGGTCTACCATAACAATATGTGTTTATCAAATTTGGCAGCAATTGATTTAGTGGTTTTGGAGATATGTTTTAAAACCTTTATTTGATATCAGGTGACATTATCTCACAAAGTGGTAAACAAAAGAGGCAGTGATTGTGTCCTTTAAATGGCCACAATAGGTACTATCAGCCTTTAAAGTTCATTAAAAATTGGCCAAATGCNGGCAGTGATTGTGTCCTTTAAATGGCCACAATAGGTACTATCAGCCTTTAAAGTTCATTAAAAATTGGCCAAATGCGATGGAAAGATACAGCATTCTAAACAAAGACAGAGATGGAATCGACACACATGTTGTCCTATTTATGTGCACGAACAAACATTAGTTTGCATTTCACAACACTTCTTGCAGTAATTTTAAACAGAGGTTAATTTTAGACCTAATCTTAAAGTACCGTATAGTGAGTTTACATATGTTACGACTATGAATTTCAGTATCATTTCAATAATGACAAACTGAAGACAATTTTTTTTTAAACAACAAACTTCTATTGTATCTCCCAATAAGGGGGTGGATATCGAATACCGAACTAGACCACTAATTTGGGGGCCATTATTCATCAACAACATTACAAATAGAAACTTTTTGTTGAAGAAAGCAATTGAGTTGAGCTGAGAGACAGTTAGATGGCTCTTAACGAGATCTTGAGAGCTTATGAGGGTGAATGGAACAGTGCCAGAATGCAAGCGCAGGGAAACAAGATATCCCTGAGAAAACCCGCTGACCAGCAGCATCGTCTGGCACGATTTGCACTTGCAAAAATCTGTGAGTGACCTGGCTGGGAATTGAACCTCGTTTGCCTTGGTGGGAAGTAAGCTGTCTAACCCTCAGACACCGTGGTCCAAAAGTAATTGTTGTTCATTGTATATAAATGGAACACAAGAATATAATAAACAGACTTATTAATAAGTATAAACTATCATTAATTTCAAGTTACAAAAAACGCACAAGTTGTAAGCAATGATGGTAAGCTATTAGAAAAAATGGCCAACTAGAGTTTTTTACGTCTCATTTTGTTAATAACTGTCATAGGATTTGGCTCTAGGAATTAATAAATAATTTATGTATATATAAATGTCCTGTAAAAAATTTTTTGTTTTGATTATGTTTATTTTTGTGTAAAAGGTGGCATGCAAATGTTTTAAATGATAAAAAAATAGGGGGCAAGGTACCAAACAAATTATTTAAAAGTAAATAACTATTACAAACCCCATAATCCAACAACGCTTCATAGCTAAGACAGGAAAGTGCATGCTACTCAACCCCAGGATAACCGGATTGAATTTCCAATCTTACGAAAATTGTACGTGTTCCATTTANGGCAGTGATTGTGTCCTTTAAATGGCCACAATAGGTACTATCAGCCTTTAAAGTTCATTAAAAATTGGCCAAATGCAATGGAAAGATACAGCATTCTAAACAAAGACAGAGATGGAATCGACCCACATGTTGTCCTATTTATGTGCACAAACAAACATTAGTTTGCATTTCACAACACTTCTTACAGTAACTTTAAACAATTTTAGACCTAATCTTAAAGTACCGTATAGTGAGTTTACATATGTTACGACTATGAATTTCAGTATCATGTCAATAATGACAAACTGAAGACAATTTTTTTTTAAACAACAAACTTCTATTGTATCTCCAAATAAGGGGGTGGATATCGAATAGGGCCGAACTAGACCACTAATTTGGGGGCCATTATTCATCGACAACATTACAAATAGAAACTTTTTGTTGAAGAAAAGCAATTGAGTTGAGCTGAGAGACAGTTAGATGGCTCTTAACGAGATCTTGAGAACTTATGAGGGTGAAATGAGGTGTGAATGGAACAGTGCCAGAATGCAAGCGCAGGGAAACAAGATATCCCTGAGAAAACCCGCTGACCAGCAGCATCGTCTGGCACGATTCGCACTTGCAAAAATCTGTGAGTGACCTGGCTGGGAATTGAACCTCGTTTGCCTTGGTGGGAAGTAAGCTGTCTAACCCTCAGACACCATGGTCCAAAAGTAATTGTTGTTCATTGTATATAAATGGAACACAAGAGTATAATAAACAGACTTATTAATAAGTATAAACTATTATTAATTTCAAGTTACAAAAAACGCACAAGTTGTAAGCAATGATGGTAAGCTATTAGAAAAAATGGCCAACTAGAGTTTTTTACGTCTCATTTTGTTAATAACTGTCATAGGATTTGGCTCTAGGAATTAATAAATAATTTATGTATATATAAATGTCCTGTAAAAATTTTTTTGTTTTGATTATGTTTATTTTTGTGTAAAAGGTGGCATGCAAATGTTTTAAATGATAAAAAAATAGGGGGCAAGGTACCAAACAAATTATTTAAAAGTAAATAACTATTACAAACCCCATAATCCAACAACGCTTCATAGCTAAGACAGAAAAGTGCATGCTACTCAACCCCAGGATAACCGGATTGAATTTCCAATCTTACGAAAATTGTACGTGTTCCATTTANAAAAGTGCATGCTACTCAACCCCAGGATAACCGGATTGAATTTCCAATCTTACGAAAATTGTACGTGTTCCATTTACTATATTTCTAAAGGAGACAGTTTTCTCTATGGTAAGCATGAAACCAATTCATCTAGCAGAAAACCAGGGAAATAAGTTGACTTATTGCTATGCTTTCTAGTGGATGATGTCAGAAACAAAATGCTGTTTGGCAGTGTAGTCAATCTGTAAATTGCAAATTTATTACAACATCGTCTGCCTTCAATGCCACGTTATAGTGGTTGGTTTGTTAACGTAATATAATCTGCATTAAAAACAACCAGGAGAAAACACAACAAGTAGTTTTCAATATTCACTACTTATGATAAACTCATTACCATATTCAGACTATGGTAATAGAATATTCCAAACAAAAACAAACTGTTTGCAGCACATTAGTAAACACAACTACAACACAAGCATCAAAACGGCCAATTTGTTTAATAAGCCTCCAACTAAATAGTAAAAAAATGTCAACTGTTTGTGTTACATAGTTACTCCCTCGAGAGGTGTAACATGACATGAAGAATTCTGAATATGAAACAAGTTTAAATAAAACAAGGGTGATTCATGAAAGGTTCAAATGCATATTGTCAGAAGAACAAAATTTAATTCCATGCACGAGAGATAAGGTGCTTATTATTGCAGAATATTCTGTTGCAGTTTATTAAAATGTGGTTAAGCTTGGTTAGTAAATATGACAAAAAAAAATCATCAACTCCTCTTAATTTTTATCTATTGACTTTCAAACCAACGAGTCACGCTGACTTGTAAAATTTACGACTTAGGCCTGATTTAAAATAGCCCGTCTTGTCCATCCGTCATCCGCCCGTCTATCATACAATTGTTTGTATCCCAGCCGAGCAATTTACAACCAAACTTTGTATGTCTGTCGTAAGTTAATTGCTGCAAACTAATAAAAACAAAAATGTTTACAAACAGAAAAAAATGTTCCATAATAAGTTAACATTTTTGGCGGTATTGTGTTTTTAAGTACCCAAAATGCACATACATGTACTTAACAAAAATTAATATATGTAAAAAAAATTTTTATAGCATATAAAACATGGTTTTATTACTTTTACTGTTGCACAAAAGGAGTTCATGTTTCCAAACGTAATTATCAATTAACCTTCAGGAAAAATGTAACTTAATTTTGTTTTACAGTTACATAAGCAAACACATGAAAACAACAGAAAGCCAAAACAAAACATTGTACACATTACACAGCCTTGTAAAGAACTTGGGATAAACGAGTAAAAAATAATGCCAGTTCAGAAGGCTGTAATTTCATCAGTTCGTTCGTCACAAGTTAAAACGTGCCAACGTTTTGACGGATGAATGGATAGAATTAATGGCCACCTCTGATTGGCTGTTGGTCACGCAATCTACGGACGGATGCGACGGGTTGTTGTAAATCCTGCCTTAGAAGAAACTCCGAACTTGAAGCTCTGAACAGCCTACCCATAGTAATAGTCCTGTTTAGCAACACCATTTAAATTACTTACAAGGCTGCTTGATATTTTCATAGAAACTAAACTTTAATGTGAAGCCAGTTTAAATCTTTCACTTTAATTATATACAATAAAAAGAAAAATGCTAGGATTACAAGACCATTTTTGAAACTGTGATAACTAGGAACAAGATTTTATGGTTTTATTTTTAACTTAATTTTCTTTCAAAATTTAAGATTATGGTTTAACTGTTTTAATTATTATAAACACTCTATATTGTTAAAAATAAATGCATAATTACAATGCGTACATGTAGAATTTGTAATATGTAGCACTTAAAGAACTATGTAATCAATAATAATTCCTTTTATTTAAAATAAAATAATAAAAATGTTTAATCACATGTTATGTATTAAAATACTTTCTGGTAAAAAAACTGTAATGTTGCAGCTATCAGAAATAGCAGATGACTGAACTTTGCTCAGTTCACTCACTCGGAAGAAGCACGAGAAGTAAATAAGGTTCAATATCTTTCTTACAGATTTATTGGAGTTTATGCAGTTCACATACTTCACAGCAGACACGAAACAGTTTGCCATACAACGAGCCAGACAGATTATGAGAACAGCGTCGCAGAGTATTTTAATAATTCACATTACCTAAAACCTTGCATTGCAAGAAATTTGGGAAGGCAGGGTATGCTTTTCCCTCCTGGCATCCTAATAACCTCTAATACTGACAGACAAAATTTTGCAAAAATTATCAGCCAAATGGGATGAATAGAAAAAACAATCACTGGTGCTTGCCGATGTGGGTCACATTCGCCATGCCCACAGTCTAAGAAGGGGAGGTCTTGACATTGCCTATACTCACCAACAAGGAAATATGACCCCTGATTGTCGCCGATAGTTATTCTAGTTGCTGCAGTGCCACTTGTCAATTGGTGAAAGATAAATATTGTAAAACTGCAGCAGTGATAGTAAATTAATAATTATTCTAATAAAATCTATATGATTTTTTTAAAACAAATTATGAGAGTGAAATTTTTTGGTTTTAACAGTCATTAGCACGTGATAAACAAGTAGTTAACACCCTTTAATTATAAAATAGTGGGGGTTTCTGTGTGTGTGTGCACACAGCAAATGCTATGGATACTGCAAAATTTCTATGAAATTTTGGGCACAAAGCATTTTATGAAGGTTATGAAAGGAATAATATACAGTATTTCATTTGCAAAATAGGTACGTATATGGCTTGCAGGGAATATAAATTATGAGTTCTTACAATCCTTAAATAATGTTAAACAAATTTATATTAAAATTCTATGTTAAATGCATGAAAAATTCTGAAGGTTGTAAATAATGTATATAACATGGTAATGGTTGTGTTATAGCTATTGTATTTTTATTGAGACAAAATACTTGGTGATGACTTCCAATACTAGAAGTACTTTGTACTAATATGTTGTCAAATGGAACAAAAAACAAACCCCCACACTGGAAAAAAGATTTATTTAAAAATCACTAAATGTTTAAAAATATTTGCAGTGTTATTACATATATCAAAATTATAGGTAAGTAACTGGCGAGTCTGTATTCTAATTTCCATTTTGATAAATGGCAAAATCAGAGTCAATATTGTGGGTTTTTTTTTATCGAAGTCAGAATCCCTAAAAACGTTTTTGCATATATTTAACAAAGTTAAAGTAGAATTTTTTTATTTATGCAAAAATAAGAACTACTTTTAAATAAGCAGCAAGAAAAATCAAACAAAGTCTATATTTAGTTCAATTTCTGTTCATGGGAACCAAACTGTGCACTGCCGAATTAATAAAACATTCATGATACATCAAGAGATACACAAAATATGTTCCAGTTAAACTTTAGAAACTTCTTTTACAGTATGGTATTGTCTATGCATCTTAGCTCAGCAGAAACACTCCCCCTTTGATAATAAGCATTTTATTACATTCTAACAGTCCTCCTATATTTTATAATATTTGTATTTAGATTGCCAAGATTAACTACTTATTATTTAATACAGACAAATCTGATGTACTGTACAATTGTTCTGACAAAAATCATAAGTTGATGCCATTGTGGCAGCTAATGGAACTATCTCTGACAAAAAAGGGTCAAGTTTTTAGGGTGCCTGTCAAGACATCCACTTCTTAGACCGTGGTCATTCCTGAAGCTTCGTCTCTAAAGGTTGGTTGTATTCTCTTAAGAGGCAGCGGGCACTCACGGCTAATAATTATACAGAGCTCCACCCCCACTCTCTCATTATTGCACCATAAACATACCCAGATAAGGGCATTGCACAGTGCTACTCTTATCGCGCCTCCCAGTCACTACCTAAAATGGTACAGATGGTCCCTTCAGAAACTGGTACAAACCTCGTCACAACTACTTGTGCCAAAATGCACCGAAAAAACAAACAACTGTGTTTCCAGAAAGTACTTGAAAAGAAAGAACACCACAGAACACCCTAACGGCCCTTATCACTAAGGCCCCACTTTTGCTGTAAATAAAATGAGCTGATTTCGTCATTGAAACTCTACCTTTTTGTCAAAAAAATATATTTTCATTTCTTCAAATAAATTTTATAGCAAAAAAATGCACGAGTTATTACCAGAACATGAATCTACTGTTTTTGTAACAATAGGGATGAAAGGACAACCTTAATGAGAGCGCACTTGCCATGTAACACACGTCACATCACAGTAATTTTTGTGTGAACAATCTTATACTTTTAGAGGTTTAAAACTGCCCAAAAACAGTTATTAGTGTGAGCGTTTTACAAGATTCTATCACCCACATACGCTTTTGTTCATTTTGTAACGATGCAATTTATTAGTTATCGGGGTACGCTGTTCATTTTCTTTCGTTTTGCTAAGCTTCGTAATATTTTATCGGGATTTGAAGTTAAAGCCGTGAGAGTTCGCTTATCATGGTATAATGTTTATCGGGCATCCGGATGCCGCTTCACAAAATCTTAGTTTCAGTTAGTGTCATCATTAGATTAGAAGCTTTTCCAAAATGTGTCGACAGTTTTTGTACTAGAAGTTTGATTATCTTTAACTGACAACGCAGTACGGCGGGTTACGCAGTTTGGAATAGCGTGGGAAAGAGAGGTCGGCCCAAGCCATGCTTTTGTTTGCGGCAAGGCGTGGGGGTAAGCACGCAGTGAAGCAATATACCGAGTGCCTACCATCCAAACGTACAGATAACGGACAACGGCCGAGCAGTCGACACTCGGTGCTCCAGCAGTCAACTCTCAGTGCTAGAGCAGTAGACAACCAGCGACTCGCCGAGGCCGCGTCGGGCGCAGCAATAGCTCTCACACCAGTAACTTAATCCTACTCGTTGATTTCTCCACCGGTGTGGGAGGTCGCTATTTACTCAGGTAATGCCAATTTTGTAAGACGAGAACACTCAAATAATGACTGTGGCGCTGCTCTCTGCTTTGTCTGTGTATCTGTGAAACCTGTTCGTAATCTGCATCCTTGAACACTGTATGTGAACTGTTGCATCTTCCTGATATATAAAAGTAAAGAATAATAAACTCGAACTTCACTACATTATTTTGTATTAAATAGGCGCCTTTTTAAAGAGTTTTAAGTTGCTACCACTGCGCTAACCTAGTGATAATTTCCATTCCTCATGCCCAAATATGGCTGCCCAAACGTGGGGCTGCAACTTTACAATTTCTAGATCACCAATATTTTAATTCAATCCTGTTCAGTTCAATATTAATCCTTCACAAATCTACAACCTAACTACAAAATACTATTAAATATTTTATTATTGGTAAAATAATAATACTCCTTACATAGCAAAAAGGTTTCGACAAAGAAGTGGCAGAAACCTATTTGTTTTAATTTTCTTAACAGTATAAAACTTATACAATTTTGTTTCCAATGCAGTTGTACATTTTAATTTTTTTCCTCCACTATANTTTTCTTAACAGTATAAAACTTATACAATTTTGTTTCCAATGCAGTTGTACATTTTAATTTTTTTCCTCCACTATATAACTAAATCACACTGCATACGGCACAGAAGTGTTTAAACAAGCGTCTTTTCGTGCCCTCTCAATGTTTACATNCTATAACTAAATCACACTGCATACGGCACAGAAGTGTTTAAACAAGCGTCTTTTCGTGCCCTCTCAATGTTTACATTGCAGTATTTGCACTTTGGTCAGTTTATAAAACACAAAAACCCTTCACTTTCAAACTTCCAGGCACAATCAAAAACAGGAACTATTTTTGGCATTCTCAATTGGTTTTGCGACATAAGCAACCGACTACAATCACTAACCTCACTCAATAGTTAACAAATGCTGCATTTGCTAGTTGTCAAGAACCTATCAAAAAAGAACAGGAGATGAGTAAAGTCGGCAGTGTTTATAAATACAGTGTGAATGTTTAGTGCGCAATTATTATATTCTGAAAAAAATATTCATCAGTGTTATATATACGTACTATTTACTTTAGTCATATGACCAACAGTTTTGGTTATAGATTATTGTTTATAAATAAAATACGCATTAAGCCCTCTTCACAATAGCGCGATGCAGCACAATGAAGCGAAAGGCAGCGATGACATAAAGTATTGCTGGCAGTGCTCTTCACAATAGCGTGGCGAGTAGCAGTACAGCTGACTAAATAAAATTGAAATAGCCTGCATCTGCAGGTATTATTTTAAATACACAAATAAACACAAATTTGGCAGTATATTAAGAAGGTGTGTGGTACCACAAAACATATTTTTGAGGGTCAAACTGCCAGATATCTCCTTCCAGACTAGAAATATCATCTAAGTACCGCATATTTTCTAGCCCTTGAATCATAAGTATTTCAACATTCATCTTAAAGTAAATAATTATCAAACNTCTAAGTACCGCATATTTTCTAGCCCTTGAATCATAAGTATTTCAACATTCATCTTAAAGTAAATAATTATCAAACAGTTTTTAAAACAACGTTTCCAAATACAAGATAAAAAGCAAAAAAAAAATTACATTCTTTATTATGTGGCTTCTTTTTTTCCCCTATTCTTTACATGACAATAATAAATCTTCTTCTTTTCTATATTCTTGCTCCTAATTGGCTGTTTCCTCCAACGTAATCAGCGATATCGCCTCCACTACAAGTCAGGCTTGTCGCTAGTTACGCTATTGTGAAGAGGGCTTTAGGCGTGATTCTGCCCGGTAATGAGCGCCATAGCTATTCAGCTAAATATATATCCAATTGTACGTACAACAATAATCTTTTGACCTTGCTACCAATCAATTTATGATTTGTTCTCGTGAGATAAAATTTTCTTTACCTTTTTTTATAGTCAACAACATGATCCCACGAAAATAGTTTTGTTAACGTTAACCACACATATGTGAAGGAAATGAGAGATAATGCTGTATAACAAATGGATAATTGTAAAACTTGATTCTTGAAAGAGTTTTCATAGTAAAAGGTGCTCGCATTGTGGTTTTAGATACACTTAAACAAGTAATTTTGTCTATGTTTCGCGAATACGGGAATTATTACACAATTTCGTGAATACACATAATTTCTTAGAAGTTTGTATTATTTTACGGTTTCAGCAAAACATTTCTAGGCCCAAATCATTACTAATCCCTGGTGCAACTTCAACTATGACTACAGAAAAAAACCAACTCATTACAAATACACATACTAACACTGTCGCAAAAATGATGAAAAGGAAATTAACTAACCAATAAAATCAGTATTGCTGCAACCATTAAAATTTTAATTTTCTAGACAATGTGCATTTTCTTTGGTTAGTATCTTATAAAAATATTGAAAATATAATTAGTCAGTATAAATAAATACTTACAGTTTCAAAAATGTATTAATTATTTTTGCTAATTTAGTATTATTTCATGTTTTAACTTAAATTTTGGTGTTATGTGATATATTAAAATGTATTTTGGTGTTATTTCAGCTCTATTTCAATTCACCATATAGTCAATTTAATATGGTGCATCTTAACATTCTTTTGAAAGTAGTTCAAATATGTGATGAGACTAAACGGTATTGGGTATGTCCAATGTATGGAAGGCCCATTAATTGATAATATTCATCTTAAGTGCTTGTTGTTTGATATAATTTTTATCATCTCACAATATGTCATGATATAACAATATTTATCATATTGTATTAAGTGTATTCATTGTAGGTAAGACTCTGTCATGTATTCAGCAACTGGTAAAGCTATGAAGGGAGCAGCTGGCCATTTCTGACATTAGTGTGGTCCAGAGAGCAAGGGAGACACTCGCCCTTCCTTTTGCTCGTGGCCATCTGCAGTGGAGGAAGGATTTTGAGTTACAAATCAGAACTAAGGATATATACAAGTTTAATCTGTATTTTAATTTAATCTACAACATGTTTATTATAAATGCATCTGAACGACAATAAATGTGTATTGAGTATTGGCAGGCACACGTAACATTCCCGGAGAACCAAACAACAAAGTAACACATGGGGGAGAGCACCATCGTGCCCTCGAGGTGGTGAGGTGATCCTCCTGCACCAAAGTGGAGGCAAGATGTTTTTCATCTGCAGCTTAGAAAGGACTTATGCAAGAGACATAGCCAACTAAGGTCCAGGCCTCTCCAAAAGGCGAGAGAGGTGCTGCAATTATAACTGGTGATAAGTCAATTAAATATTAGTCACAATAATATGGGTTATATGGCAGCACGGTACATCACTGAGAAGCGAGTGTCGATCACGGACCGTGTCAGTAGGAATTTAGCAATTTTTCAATAAATTAATAGTTTACAATCAAGCATACCCGGTCGTGTTGCATGGGTTTGGCAGTAATAGGCAATACGAGACAATTTAACTACTATCAATTTATTGACAGTTACGGCATAGGTTAAGGCATAACCCACCCAGACAATAAACAATACCATAAGTAACAGGCAATATCACTTACACTGGGGCATGAGCTGAGTGGTGTGCCATAACCACACAGGACATCACAAATAACTCGTTTTTACACAAAAACTTAATACATTGAACAGAATTGAAGCAAAACAATTTTCCATGAATTTCAGTATTTCTATCTTAAAATTTTAAAAACGTTATACTCAATGATATCTGAGACCTCAACTTATTATTACTAAAAATAACAACTTAGTTAGAAATGACAGACATTGAATTTCTTTAATGATTTTTCTTGTTTAAGTAATATTAAAGAACTTTAAACTCATGAGTACATAACAAACAAGAAAAATCACTTTAATGTCATTATGTTAATGTTTTACAGCAACACTACACACTTACAGCTACAGCTACACAAATTGTTTAACTAAAGAGCTGCATCTTCACTAAAACCACTTTCATAAATATCTGCACAGAATTAAACATATGCAAGCAACTGGATGACTATCAAAATGTGCCATTTCCTTGCCTGCGAATGGTGCTCGCCAACTCCTGTATCAGCTTAGTTGCAATGAAGATTTTAGATGAACCTGTGCCCAAGCAAATGATGATGTTTCGTTCTTTGGCAGCATCCAACAGCTCCACCTTGTGAGCAAGAAGATTCATAAAAAAGTAACACACACTTCTACACACAGAAAATGTTCACACACTTGCTAAATAAAAAATTTAAAAAGTCAATAAATAGGAAAAATACAACACACATTCAATAACGTGGATCATAATTACAATTTTTGTTGTAAGAACTACAATTTTACTCTTTCAGTTCTTTCCTCACTTTATTTTTTATAAGAATGATTTCTCCTCCAATGTGTTTTGTATGCATGCAACTACACTAAACTACTCATTTGTGAAAAAACACAGATTTTTTTATACTCTGACATGTGAAACAGGGAGTGATTAATTAATGTTATAAGTGGGAATTCGATTTTACTATTTAAGTAGTGCATATTAATATTAATTTTATTAAAAGTAAAACTTTAAGCCAGACACCGTGAATCTGTGTTACAGTGGTGGGAAAGTAACTCAACATTAAAAATCGGGTAGAAAAGATAAGTATGTCTTGTGGCCGAAAGTGATTGTTAAGGGTGTTGTCACCTACAAAAATGGGAAAATAACAAGCATTCGGTTGAAATATTAGAAACTATAAGAGATAAAACCAGAGAAATTTGCACAATATAACAGCAAACAAAAATAATAAACCTCTGAGAAGGTGATTGAAAATAATATCCTCGGTCAGAAACAAAATAGGAGATGCTAATCTCACGTTACAGTACGTGATGTGAGAGTACGTATTTGCAAGAATTACATAAATTATTAATCAACATGTCCAATTGTACAAGAAAGGTCACCTTATTGTAACACTCTAACAAACATTGTTTGTGAGAAAACAGCTCCCACAGATTCTGGCTGTTGTATGTACCATCACAAGTGAAACATGCTTCATCTGTAAAAAGCATATCACAATATTTTTGCTGCAGAAACCAGGCACAGAAATAGTTGTATCGGGAGGAAATACATAGGAGCCCACTGCCTAGACATTATTTAGAGAGTATAGGTTTAGTAGCTGCTCATTCAATACACTGCACACAGTAGTGTGTGATGAGCCTACCCCATGAACAATCGTGCAGACGCTGGTAGACGATTGTTCCTTCTCTAGGGCAAATATGTCTTCCTTAAACCTTGGTGCACACTTTCTTCTCTGTGCACCACAGTCTCAGCTGTTTGGCAGAACACTCCCAGTTTTCCTCAAGCAACAGTCAATCTTTGCAAAAATTGGTGTATGATTGGGTATTTTCTAGTAGAGTACCTTTGCTGATAAAACTGTGCAGCTACTCTGCCTGAGGGAACTTGGCTTCACCATAAATCAAAATCATGTCCATACACTCTGTAGATGTATTCTTACTTATCTATGTTGGCTGGCATAACAGTGCAGTGTAAGCATGAATTGGACGGTATGTAGCTTCTTCTGCCAGTTTGTGGTTGGTCATGACCAGAGATGTGGGTTTTCCGCAAAGTTTTGGATCGAAAAATTTTCCTGAATTTTCCAGAAAATTTTACTAACTCAAAATGATTCGAGGATTTGGTGGAACAAGTGTACAGTTTACACATATTTCATAAGCAAATCTAAAGTTCTATATTCTATTTGTAACGTAAATTTTTCAACTAAACCAACAATAAATCAATTATGTTTTATGAGATTTAATGAAACACACAAAACAAAGAGAAGAAAATTTGAACGGTAGAATTTAAATAATAATGTTATGATTCCCGGAAGGCAATATGCTTGAAAAGTCACCAAATACACAGTCAAAAATGTTTCCTACACTACTACCTTAATAACTCCTGGCAAGCTACACACTTGGATTAATGATTTTTAGCAGCTGAAATGACATTACACAACACAGAAAATTGCAGTTGTGCAAAAAATGTAGTAAAGTCTTCACTCTCGCTGTCGCTGTTGGTTGCGTCCATGTCCATAGAACTGCTGCTACTGCTCGTACCACATTCTGGTTTACTTGGATTTGATGGATTCTCTTGCAGTGATAACAAAAAGAGATTCTGAGAAACAGAAACTAGCTTGGCAGTGCATTCGCTTGTTAACCTATTCCTCTTTTTGGTTTTAATTATGCTGAATGTCTTCCAGTTGCGTTCACATGAGGCAGCTGTTGGTGGAATAATAAGAATCCTTGTAATAACTTTGGATAACTGTCGAGTTGTGCGATATCGCTTTCACCATGTAAGTGGAGAGATGTTCTCCGCTGCCTGCCAAATGATGTCTCGACTCCACAAAGTCTGTTTGGCACGGTATTCTGCCAAGTCTGCCATCACAGCTACTTCACCAATGTTTTTTGCAATGTCCTTGATTGTATCAAGTGCAGTAAGTAATTCATCTTCTGGCAAAAGTGGCCCACAATATTTACGATCCAAAAGATCTGCTGCTAAGTGAATTTCACGACAGCAAAACCCAAATCTATGGTTCAAAATAGATATATCTTTTCTTATTCTTTTCTGGTGAGGTTAAAAAGGTACCAGCTCAAGGACATCTTAATTATGTTTCTTTAATTGAAAGAGTAGGTGTGTTTCCTTCAATTTTTTTTATTGCTATTGATATTGGTAGTAATAGGTCACATATGCTGTGAACTTGCATTCAGAACACATTGTCAAGAATCTGGTTACGAATGTTTGTCGGAATAATATGTGATACTGTCACAGTGTCATCTTTAGATGCACATGGCAGACATTGTTTTGTTCGCAGAAAACCATCTAAGCACGTAGTAGCTGAACACCATCTAGTTTCCCCTGGCAAAAAAAGTTAACTCTTCTTTCCTTGCTTCTCTTTCTGTATTCATTAAGTGTCTGATTAGTAACATGATGATTGCAGAATACTTTTACAATTGCCTTGCAGTTTGACAATATTGTCTGAATTGTATTTAAACCGATAATTTTCTTTGCCATTAGATTTAGCCCACATGCATGACAGTCAAATATTACTAAGTGAGGATACTTTCCTTTTAAAAACTGCCAAGCAGCTTTCATGTCGGTTACAAGAGCTTGTACTTTAGAGNCTAAGTGAGGATACTTTCCTTTTAAAAACTGCCAAGCAGCTTTCATGTCGGTTACAAGAGCTTGTACTTTAGAGGGACCAGTTATATCAAGGTCTATACTCAATAGGTTGACTATGTATTCTCCTGTAAGACGATTAGATTTCGTAGCAATTGCTTTCAGGAATATTGGTTCAGGTGTGGCAAGCATTATGTTCATCAAAGGATTTCCTTGTGCATCAGTCCATCCATCTGAGATCAGTGTCCGTGATTCTGCTTGGCCAATCTTTTGAACAACTAATTTTTGAACCCTATCGTACTCACGATCTAAAAGGGAATGTGATAAGCGATAACGTGATAGTAATTTNGAACAACTAATTTTTGAACCCTATCGTACTCACGATCTAAAAGGGAATGTGATAAGCGATAACGTGATAGTAATTTTAATGATCGGCTAATTTTTTTGTAATGGTCATTCCAATACTTATTTTCAGTTATGGAAAGAGGAGAACCACTTGCAAATATAGCACGTGCTAATGTATGCTCTGCTTTTCCCTGTTCTTCTGTTGACATTTTATCCAGAAAATGTTCTAAAATTAATTATTGTTTTGTACTGCAACCTGAAGCGGATGAATGTTGCTGCGTTAACCTTGATGAAGATGGTTTTGCATTTTCTTCTCCTTCAACCAAACCTGCTACCACGTCTTCAGTGCTCGTATTTGACGACGATGTCGTGATACCACTTTACTTCCATTCTCAGTACAGATTCCGATACCATTATCAATTCCAAAAATCGTAATTCCTTTTATCAGTTGCAGTATAAGGCCCTACACAATATATTAAAAAGAACTCACCAAAACTACATTAGTGGCATTATTAATATTACTACTAGTTTATAGATGCAAAATCATTGGGAACATATTAGCACTAATCAAATAAAAAATTCTCAGAAGTGGCATAATATGCATCTTAGGCAATAAATCTTTATTTAAAAGTTAACTATTTAACTTAATTAAATAGAAAAACAAATAAAAGAGAAAATGTATAAATCTAAAGGTTTACGATAAGAGGGGGAGGGGGGAATCGTATCTCAGAATATTTTTTAAACATTATATCTAACTCTGCATCACTAATTGCGTACTGATTTGAAGAGGATCAAATGAATGCAGTGCCCCCAATCGCAACTCTCCTAGCTCCACTAGCAATAATACAAGGTTTGTTCCATTCAGCCGCTCTTTCTGACCTTTCGTCTCTTTCATGTTCCATTCTCTAGAAGCAGCATGGTGGCGGTCGTTCCATTCGTCAGGTCAAAATGCCCCTGGGTCACTTAGATTATGCCCAATTTGCTCCTCCTCTCGAGCAGGAGTTGCAAGGGCAAGTCGTCTACTGGGTAGATTTAGGCAGGCTTCACTGGTTCGCCATCTTTATTGTTTACAAAATGAAAGCGTCTTTAACCTTTCAACTTATCTTTGAAGAGATAATGCACTGAATTTATGTTATGGATGATAAAATGTATTTTAAAATAAAATATGTTGGGGGAAATTAATTTGTGAACACACTATCACAAAAATTAATGTGCCAGCTACAATGTGTGTACAAAATTCATTTTTATACACGATAACACCTAAAGGCATTCCATTCGCTTTGAAGATGTTNTTTTTGAAGAGATAATGCACTGAATTTATGTTATGGATGATAAAATGTATTTTAAAATAAAATATGTTGGGGGAAATTAATTTGTGAACACACTATCACAAAAATTAATGTGTCAGCTACAATGTGTGTACAAAATTCATTTTTATACACGATAACACCTAAAGGCATTCCATTCGCTTTGAAGATGTTAACAACTCTTTTTGACACAGGTGATTTTGACCTCAACTCTCACGACTCCCGAAGAGCAAAAAGAGAGGCCAAATGGAACAAACCTACAAATTTCTCTTGTTTTGGAAATATAGCGACAAGATGAGCTGTTAGGTTCGCATTGCACTGCATAATTTTAACATGGGCCAATAATAAATATTGTCATTCCATTTCCAAACTGGTTAAGTTTATAAGAAACATATTTTAAGATGCTGCTACATATTTATAAAATAACATACAGTAAATTTTTTTAGTAACGCCTTCTAATCTCTATAAAATTAAAGGGATAATTTGTAGATTAATATTTTTTGTAGTGCAGTTCCTAAGGTGGTCCTGGTAACTCAAACAAATATGTCTGCTTCAAATGCTTTAATGGCTTGTTGACACGATAACAACTATGTTATCTTAAATTGTACTGGTTCTAAACAAAATAAAACTGGAAAAAAGAATCCTAGGAAAGGAAAATGTATCAACACTTTCAATTATTTGATAAAATGTTGAGCTGGCAAACATTTTGAATTCACTGTAATTTCACAAAATTTTTTTCCAATGGCACATTTTGTTGCCAAATTAATAAATTCATTACTATAATTAAATGGCAGGTGATATTATTGTAATAAAATATTGCCAAATAAATATGGTAACAAACATTGCGATAATGTACGTAATTTAATATTGAAAATTTTTTGAGAAATATATAGGTTATGTAAAACATTAAGCGGAATTTTACTGACAAATTCCACTCAGTCTATTTAGAGGCACAAAATGGTATCAAAAAATTTATTTAGTACACAAATAAATGCAACAGTCAACCACATTGAAGATAACAGCCAAGATGTTGTTTGTGTAGTAATTGGATTTTAATGGCTCGATTCTTAGATTTTAGATTCTTGATTGTACAATTCCTTAAGAATTGAGGATATAACAGAATTAAATTTGATATACCTAAATTCTGTTTAAAAACATGAAATAAACATAATTTGCCATCTGACTAAAAGAGTATAAATGAACACTCAGTTTCTGAGAATTTATTAAAATAATATTTCAGAAAAATCTTTCACTTCCTACTGTGAACAGCCTATATTTGAATTTTAAATAATAAATATACTTACATTTGATTCCTGAAGCAAATTACTTCTCCCAGAAATAGTTGCACCCACAATTTTTTGTATTAGTTTCAGGTACAAGGATTGTATCCTATCTGGGCATTTTTTACATGTTGTCAACTGTCTCTTCATTCTTGTTGCATTGTTTGCATAAGTTAGTCCACAATATTTACATTTTCCTAATTATCTTCTTTGTGTTTCCTTCACAGACTTCAATATAATGGTGCCACATTAGGCATTACTTGCAATCACACTTTACATTTACTTATGCAGATAAATTTAATGTGTACTTCAAAACTTGAGGCTCACTCACAGTAACATTTCAGCTGTAACTAACACAACTACAGAACATACCTGTTTACACAGCAAGGTAAATCCCTATATCTATTTCTCATTGTTTAGCAATGTAAATCATAATATGGAGGCACTGAGGCACGGAATTCCCCTTATTTTCTCACTGGTCTCTTTTGCAAGGTTAACCCCAGCAGCCTCGCCTGTTGTGAAGACAGAATATTCCCCTTGAATCTGTATTTTCATTTAATTTTTTTTTTGTTCAAGCGTTTGTTAAACAAATTTCATTGTAAAGTGAATCCCTACATTCACTTGATCATCCCAAATAATTTTTAATGAAATCGTGTCATTTTTTAATTAGAAAATTTTCCAGAAAAAATATTAGAAGTTTCCGCAGAAAATTTTACAACCCACATCTTTGGTCATGACACACACACACACACACACACAAATTACTGCTTGCAGATGCATGTATGTATCACTAGCAGTTCAGCTAGGAACATGTTCGCCACACAAGTCACTATGTTTGTCTGTGTTGCAACAATGTGACTACATTTATGATTGATTATTAGTAATAGGCCTTGTAATTCTAGCTAATACCCAGAGCTAGAGCATTTACAGCAATGTGAGAGTATCAACCCCTATTTTGTTTCTGACTTGAGATGTTGGTAATAATTAAATTTTCAGACTTTATGATCTTTGTTTGCTAATACACATATTTAAAAAAAAAAAATTGATCACCATGAACGAATTGCGCTAGTATAATGAAGGTCGCCATACAGTATCATCATAGACTGACATGTGTCCCATTTGCATTTAATATGGTTTGCTTGCATGGATATGCCACTAGGGATCATAGATGTACCTCCCCTACCTCCGTTATTCATAGCTTCAAGACATTGAATAAGGCCTTAACAGCAGTGCGAACCACAGAGCGAAGTTCAGTGAACACGCAGCATGCCCCAAAAATGCATTTGACAAGCCTTTGCCCAGCTGGATGAGTTAGAGAGGCTGCATCGTTGCCCTCCGAGAGGCAGGTTGGACATTTCAGCACATTGCTTACCACTTCAACCATTCTATCTATACTGTAAGTCGGTGTTGGATACAGTAGGAACAGAATACTCACATCCATCAAGAAGGCTCGGGTCAACTCCGGCGTACCACTAGCAGGGAGGATTGCTTCATTGTGTGACAGGCTGTACACACTCCACAGGCATTGCTGCCTCTGGCAGCTGTTATGGCAGCTGGGGATACGCCAGTGTCCACCAGTACCTTATCCAGACAAATAGTAGAGCGGAATCTGTTATTGCAATGTCCCTTATGATGTTTACCATTACGACCTCAGCATCACGGAGCACGTGTGACCTTCTGCTAGGAACAGACAGAATGGCAGCTTATCGATTAGCGATGAGTGGTGTTCAGCGACGAATCATGGTTCTGTCTGAATACAGACAACCACGGAATTTGAGTCTGGAGAAGTCCTGGCCAGCGCCGTGATCCACGCTTCATTTTAGAGGGGCACACTACCCCAACGAGAGGTGTCAGCGTTTGGGAACGTATTGTATTGCAACTTCAACCAGCGGCAACTACGGCAGATTCAAAAAATAGGTTGCGTGAGCTGTGGCAGAATCTTCTTCAGGAGAACATCCAATGTCTATAAGCCTCCATACCTGACCTTATCACTGTCTGTCTCCATGGTACGGGTGGTCCAACACCATACTAAGTGCATCCTGGAAGTGTTGGTTTCCTGCATTACATGCTTGGTATGGAATATTATTTTCATATTTTCTGTATACAAACTACCATGTACTGTGCCTGTACCCGCTTACGTGCCCCTGAGATGGTACCTTCAGGATGATCAATTTCTTTTGCATTCTGGGTGTATAATGTGTGAAATGGTTTTCTTTCATCCCTAAAAATTCCTGTCTATCTTAACTAAATACTTGTTATTTTCCCATTTTTGAGGGTGAATAACACCCTTACCAACCACTTTAGGCCACAAGTCATACATATTTTTTCTAGTTGATTTTTCATATTGACTCACTTCCCAATAGTGTTACGTTTTTAAAAAAATTTAGGAGATTTCTAAGAAAAACAACAGCATGAATCTTGTGCAACTCACATGATGCCATGTGGTGTTGTAGCCATAGGCTTCTCAAGGTCAAAGGAAATAATAAGATGATCAAGCAGAAAAGTAATATGTGCTGGAGTCTCCAAGATGAAAAGTGATTCACTATCAAATGGTTTCCAAGAACGCCATTGTGGAGATGTACAAAACTGTCAGGCAACAACGCAAAATACCAAACAAGCAATAACCATTCATGAGAGTAACAGTTTTGACTTTGTTCATCCAAAGAGGGAATAGTACAACAAACCATCCTTCTCAGTTTGGCTTAAGAGACAGCTGTCTTTTTTGAAGTATTCATCAGCAGCCTTAATTTTATCCAAATATTCTGAATTGTAAAATTTGTTGCACAAAGGTAAGTTCTGCTACAGTAATGATTTTAAATATACTGCAGTTCCTAGTGTTGTAGCTTTTTTCTAGCGACACTTTTAAAATCTCACGAGTACACTAAAGATACGCGTAGCTTGAACAAATTACTATTTTATTAGCTGTGTCTGCAAAATTGCAAAGCAAATGGATCCTGCCTGTTTTGTACAGTGCTGCAGTTTGAAATAAGAAAAAGTATCATGCACTATTCCTAATATTTACTAATATTTTTCCAAGCAATTTACAAAATGTTCTGCATCAGTATTAATACTGTTATTCATTCTAAGCAAATGTATGAGTGTACCAAACTCCAGACTGCATCTCTAAATATCTATGCCAGTACGTACCAAGACTAAATACTAATGTAAATCTGCACTCTGTTCCCATCTTCGGGAAGTTACCATGATTGAAATGCTGATATCAAGAGGAGCTGTCTCGTAGACACTCACTATCGTTACCAGTCAGCTAGAAGAATAGGTCAGCTGAGGAATGAGATTGGAGTGAAGCAAGGGTACAATGAAAATGGAGAAATAAAGTGGACCACCCCTCAATATAACTGCAGTGTCCGCCATACTCTCCAAGAGAACCCTGGCTAAAATTTCACACCCATGAGTCTAGGACTGAACCAGGAACCACAAAAGGTGAGAGGCCAGTGTCTTAACTCATACAACCATAGAAAATCGTAATTTAAAAACATATTTCCTCTAAAGTATTCTTTTATTTCTCTCCTAATCACTATACTTACGCTCTGAAAGTTCAGGGGCATTTCAAATAAGTCTGCATTGGGTGCACAGGGGATGTATGGAGTGTGCATCACCATGCTCAAACCGTAGCTTTGCACTCAATCCACCACACAGCAAAAACATGGTGACAGCTTCTGGATGGTAATCTTCTTCAAAATGAACACTAAATCATTGGAACTCGTGTTTACATCACGTGAACCATTGTGTGTGAAATGGAAGTAAGCTCAACTTCCAGTCTGATAGAGCCTGGTCTGTGACTTACTGCTGGCACAGATTGGTCCTCCATACACTACTCATCTCTGCACTCCCACAAGGCAGTAAACCTGCAGCAACAGTGTCCTCGGCAGCATGTCCCGCCTGTCCACAACCTTGATCAAGAAGACACTCTGCCACTTGTTTTGTAGTTACACTGAAAGTTACAGACTGGGGATCTCCAGTGGGTACGTGGATGAAGAAAAATAGGGTACTCTACCCCTCTTTCAACGGAATCAGACCCATCCCGGTGACCTGTGAGAACCCAGCCTCTACACTGTGGTTGATTTCTGTCTCTGAACACCACAACTTCTTCATCTCGGTTTGCCAACCTTATGACAAGAGAGGTAAGACTACTATACGGCAGTAAGGAATCATACAGAGCCTAATGAAACAACAATGGCCATGGCTCGCATCTGTGGTCACCAACATAGTAAAAGATTACTTACATGATACAGTGTATAGGAGCCCTATATCTAAGACACTGNTCTACACTGTGGTTGATTTCTGTCTCTGAACACCACAACTTCTTCATCTCGGTTTGCCAACCTTATGACAAGAGAGCTAAGACTACTATACGGCAGTAAGGAATCATACAGAGCCTAATGAAACAACAATGGCCATGGCTTGCATCTGTGGTCACCAACATAGTAAAAGATTACTTACATGATACAGTGTATAGGAGCCCTATATCTAAGACACTGNTGCATCTGTGGTCACCAACATAGTAAAAGATTACTTACATGATACAGTGTATAGGAGCCCTATATCTAAGACACTGATCACCCCCTGAAACCAGGAAACTTTTCCCAACACAACCAGGACTGCTGTTCCCAGAATAGTAACCCCCCCCCCCTTCCCGGTGAATACACACACCACCACATCCTCTCTTTCTTTCTCTAAAAAATATAGTAAAAAATATTTAATAACTAGCTGTGCCCACGGCTCCGCGCTCGCATGAACTAAGGAATTATTGTTTAGGTTTTTTTTAATAAGGTTCCCCCATCCCTCCTTCCCCTGACGCTTCCACTCGCCGCCACCATTGCTCTCTCCACGTCCGCTTATGGTAAACCAACTTGTGAAAGTAAATTTTTTTGAGATACTTTCTCGCGATAAATAGTAGCCAATATCAACTTTCGGCCATCCAACTGTTTCTGTGCAAGAAATTACGTCAAACTGTTGCTACGTTGCATTGTTATTGTGTTTGTGTACTTTTTCATTTTCCAATAAGAATTTCTCTGTCACTTCCCGGTCCTCCAACTATCTCTGTGCAAAACATCACGTTGATCCGTTGCGACGTGAAAGAAGGACAAACAAACATCCAAACACACTTTCACATTTATATATATATATATAGATTCTCTTTTGTGGCCATATCAACTAATATACATGCACACATTACATCAAGACAAACTCTATTCAGAGAAGACTCCACACCTCACAATAGGAAAATATAAACCTTGTTGGTTTCTACTGCCTTCCACCAATGATATCAAGCGGTTAAGAATTTGCATGAAGGGGTAGGTTCAAGCTCATTTTTACAAATGCTGAAAAACCCCTATTTTATATATNAGCGGTTAAGAATTTGCATGAAGGGGTAGGTTCAAGCTCATTTTTACAAATGCTGAAAAACCCCTATTTTATATATTTAAAAGGAACACAAATAAATTGTTATACAACACATTAAAGTGTAAGCCGTGAGAAGTTTATATTTTACAAAGATTGGTACTTAGCAAAGTATAGGTATGTAAAATAATGTAAAATAAATGTTTCCATTGTATACAGGACAACAGTATTATAAAATTACCAGTTTTTACATACGTATTTGTTCATTATTAACATCATTAAAAAATATAACATCAGTGTTGGATAACTTGCATGTACGACATTTTAAACTGTACCTGATACTCTCGAGGGGTAAATGATTTTGTATAGACATTGTCATGGAAGTGGTAGGCCATCAGTATACACAACCTGAAATGGAAAAGAATTGAATTAAATAAAAGGAAAAAGAACATGAATGTAAATACACAGATATCATTGTTAAAGAAATACAAAACTTTCAAATTGGATCTAAATTAAGTTTTTGTCCTTAACAAAATTGTAAATTGGTGCATAACTCGCATGCATCCATATGCATTCATGCACTTAAAAGGTGCCTGCTTTTTTTGTGCCAGAAATATTTCTTCACTTCCAGGAACATTCCCCCACAATTCTACTCCATAAAAAAAAAACAATATAATCAAATTACAATTGAGCTATTGCATGATGGCAAGCACCTCCTTCCCTTATCGCTTTTCACTCTCCAGTCCCTTCGTAAATTGCCCAACAGTCTTCACAACCACCAGCTAGACGGGTGAAGGGCAGGTGGAGAAGGCAGGAGCAGGATGGTGAAGATGAAGGAAACTTTCGGCCATCGGTGATGATGAAAGAGATGGGCTGGAGTTTATTGAAGGAGAAGTGTGGAGAGGCTGGTAAGGTTATACAGGTTGGTGAATGGAGAGGGAGGATGAGGGAGATTGGGTTGCTGGTTGTCTACGGGAGTGTGCAGAGGGAGAGGTAACANTTGGTGAATGGAGAGGGAGGATGAGGGAGATTGGGTTGCTGGTTGTCTACGGGAGTGTGCAGAGGGAGAGGTAACAGTGTAAAAGTACAGATGGTATGGAGGAAAACAGAGCGAGGTTGGCAATCCATGCTTGGGACGTAGGTGAGAGAGTGAAATTTACTGCGTGAGGAGGTAGTGATGGTAAAAGGTGCTAAGAATTTCTGAAAGTGACTGGAAAGGAACTGAGGGGGAGGGGAGGATGAACTTACCAACTGGGCAGCTGGCCAACAGCAAGTATAGCATTACTATTATTATTGAGAACTCCTCCCACAAAAAAATATCTCTCTCCCAATTAATCAACAAGTGAAAGTAAGGAAAATAAGTAATTCCTAAAATCTTATCGCCAGTCATTTTCCTTACTGCTCATAATTAGAAGCGAATAGAGGATACATTAGTTTATTTCTAATACTTTAATATGCTTGCATCAGGTTAAAAATTTATCAAGATGCAATCCTAAAAATATAATAACAACTACTTCTTCCAATTTATTAATTATATGTTGGCAAAATTACAGATTGTCGTATGTTGTGTTCGCTAAATTGAATAAATTTAGTTTTAGCAAAATTTAAAGGTAATTTATCAGCTGTAAACCGATTATAGTCTATTCGCGGTTTCACAACACTTTTTGAAAAATCACCCCGTGAATGCCATTTTTGATTGTCTCCTAAATGTGTTATGTATCAAAAACATTTTATACTTGCGTTACTATAAAAGTAACTTATTTTTTATTAAATTGTACATTTATTTATATTTTGTCTATAAATAATATTATTTCATTTACAAATAATATAAATTAAAACAGTGAGAAAATAGATGTATTGGTATTCTTATGTAGAATATCATTAAAGTGAGTGTGCATGAATGCAGTGCATTGACCCTTTGGTGTAATTTTGTATACTAGGTTAAGTTTTGTAATTTTTGCTTTAATACTATTTAGATTGTGGTCTTTAACCAGGATACTAGTATCATCTGCTAATAGTAATCATTACTCACTTTAGAAAAATCATAAATATACCTAAATTAAAAAAAACAATGGCACCAAAATGATGCCCTGCTGCACCCCATCTTTTATTTTTTCCCAATTTGAGTGAGATGGAATACTGCCACCCACAACCTCTACTCTTTGATAAGACTGGAATCATTCCAAGGCTGAGCCTTTGATACTGTAGTAGTACATTTTATCCAACAAGATAGAGTGGTTAACAAGGTCGAAATAGGGGTCTCCTTTTGCCCGGATGTCTTCTTTTTGAGGCCTTGTAAACCGTCCATCAGAGTTCTACACAACAAATTGAAATGTCCTCTCTTCCAATAAAAGTGAGAGACAGCACAGTTTTGCTTTATTGTGGATTGTTTGTATGTCGTTAAACATTTAGTAACAATGGCAACGAACTTCCTGCAAAAGGGCAAACTTTTTGGAGAATAAGTATTACGTGACTCTTTTGTCTTTATTAACACTCGTACATTTTGTCCTGATTGGTTTTTTTACATTTCTAAGGTGAGAAGTGCCTAATCTATTCAAAACTGTATGATTATTTGCTAGGAAATGAAACCTATAAGAATGAATAAAATCATCAAAGAAATACAATCACAATGTATCTGAACACAAGCTGTGCGAGAATGATTAACCTACCATAATTGTAATTATTCAGAATAGGGGTTTTTCTGAAGGTAACGACATAGACCCACAAAAGTAACATAAATGGGTTCTGCACAGTTTACCTTTTAAATATTGAGGAGGGCGTAATGGTAAAATAAGTAGAATGTACTAAATAAAATAGATAAAAGTATAAGCAGTTCGGCCACTTTGTTTACGTCGGACGCCATGTTGAATAGCCATGTAAGTGTGCGAACACCACCCATCGGCTGCGGACGTGAAGACGATAGCTTAGTACGCCACTGTATGGGATACAGTGCAGTTCGCGGTGAGTGGAATATTATGTGCGCGTGGTTTGCGACGTCCGAAGCCGACCGTGTCAAGGATTGTGATTGTAGAATGGAGGATGCTAGTACAAGTGTTTCTATGTGTAATATTCGGCTACGTGGTGGGTGTTACTTGGACGTTTCAGTAGACCATGGTGTTTTGTTGAGTGAGGTAAGGTGCACGACAGTTGAATTGGCCGAAGAGAGTAGAATTGTACCCGCTGCCTACCTAGGTGAGCTAATTCATATACTTCCGGTGTGTTTCACTGTTACCCTAAAATCCTAGATTAGATTAAAATCGTAGGTTAGATTAAAGCCCTACAATCCTATCTTAGATTAAAACCCTACAATCCTAGGTTAGATAAAAATCCTACAATCCTAGGTTAGATTAAGAATGTAAAATAGTGATTCGCTCATCGTGGGGTTAGGTAAAGTTAGGTTAGGTGGGCACACATCATTACAAAATTGGGTGGACAAAATGTTAAATTGAGGTTTTTTTGTATTTTTTGGGGGTGTATTTTTGTAATTTTACCCCACAATTTCCCTGATCCTCATAGCCCTCCCCACTATCGTATTTGTGGTTTGTATTGGTAATACATTAATGCCCCTAGTAAATTTGTGATCTGTGTAATTAGTAGAATGGAAATATACCACTTTCAGTGATTTTTTCTTTTATTTTCAGAAAAGCCGCTATTTTGAATAATTACCCCTATTACACATAATTTTCTCAAATATTTTGGTAAAAATTGGTAGCATACTTATTGACCTATAATCATAATCACTTTTTTAAAAACTGGCAAAACTTTAGTGTATTTTAATTTATTGGGGAATATGCCTGTCTCAAGACTTTCATTGACTAGTGGTTTAATTGAATTCTTTTTAATTAATTTTATACAACTATTTTTAATTATGTACAATATTTTCAATTTCTTTTCTTTTTTTGTAGAGGTTGAAGTTTAACGATAGCAGCAACTTCTTGTGTATTTATTTTCAATAAAAACAAAGCATGTTTATATGGTAACAAGTTGGTTTTATTAAGTTTAGAAATATTATTCATAAAAATACTTATGCTTCAGCAACTTGCTCCTCACCTGAGATTAAGTGACAGTATATTTACCCAATTGTTTAATTTTCTATCTTCACCCAATTTTTTATAAATTATTTTCCAAAATTTTGAAGGTTTACTTACGCAGTNGGATACAGTGCAGTTCGCGGTGAGTGGAATATTATGTGCGCGTGGTTTGCGACGTCCGAAGCCGACCGTGTCAAGGCTTGTGATTGTAGAATGGAGGATGCTAGTACAAGTATTTCTATGTGTAATATTCGGCTACGTGGTGGGTGTTACTTGGACGTTTCAGTAGACCATGGTGTTTTGTTGAGTGAGGTAAGGTGCACGACAGTTGAATTGGCCAAAGAGAGTAGAATTGTACCCGCTGCCTACCTAGGTGAGCTAATTCATATACTTCCGGTGTGTTTCACTGTTACCCTAAAATCCTAGATTAGACTAAAATCGTAGGTTAGATTAAAGCCCTACAATCCTATCTTAGATTAAAACCCTACAATCCTAGGTTAGATAAAAATCCTACAATCCTAGGTTAGATTAAGAATGTAAAATAGTGATTCGCTCATCGTGGGGTTAGGTAAAGTTAGGTTAGGTGGGCACACATCATTACAAAATTGGGTGGACAAAATGTTAAATTGAGGTTTTTTTGTATTTTTTGGGGGTGTATTTTTGTAATTTTACCCCACAATTTCCCTGATCCTCATAGCCCTCCCCACTATCGTATTTGTGGTTTGTATTGGTAATACATTAATGCCCCTAGTAAATTTGTGATCTGTGTAATTAGTAGAATGGAAATATACCACTTTCAGTGATTTTTTCTTTTATTTTCAGAAAAGCCGCTATTTTGAATAATTACCCCTATTACACATAATTTTCTCAAATATTTTGGTAAAAATTGGTAGCATACTTATTGACCTATAATCACAATCACTTTTTTAAAAACTGGCAAAACTTTAGTGTATTTTAATTTATTGGGGAATATGCCTGTCTCAAGACTTTCATTGACTAGTGGTTTAATTGAATTCTTTTTAATTAATTTTATACAACTATTTTTAATTATGTACAATATTTTCAATTTCTTTTCTTTTTTTGTAGAGGTTGAAGTTTAACGATAGCAGCAACTTCTTGTGTATTTATTTTCATTAAAAACAAAGCATGTTTATATGGTAACAAGTTGGTTTTATTAAGTTTAGAAATATTATTCATAAAAATACTTATGCTTCAGCAACTTGCTCCTCACCTGAGATTAAGTGACAGTATATTTACCAAATTGTTTAATTTTCTATCTTCACCCAATTTTTTATAAATTATTTTCCAAAATTTTGAAGGTTTACTTACGCAGTNCAATTGTTTAATTTTCTATCTTCACCCAATTTTTTATAAATTATTTTCCAAAATTTTGAAGGTTTACTTACGCAGTTACTTAACTTTTTGTTATTAGCATATTTTATCTTGGCTAACTTTATTGTCCTATGATAACTTTTTTTTTTATTGCGTATTACATAAGAATTTTATTGTGGGTTTATTTGTAGTGGCTGCGTAGCATTTTCAGATTCTTTGCAGAGTTTATTATTCCTTTACTAATCCAAACTGGTCTAGGAGATATATCCTTATTATCTGAAAGATATAACCTTCCTCTCAAGTGGAAGAGTATTCAAAATACAATTAAAATGTGCAAGAAATTTATTAAAATTAAGAAACATAATTTTGAACATCTATTTCAGTCCAGGTTTCCTTTGTTATGCTTAAGTTTAAGGAATTAAGCAATGGTTATTCACTTCACTTTTATATGCTGTTTTATAGATTTTACCCCACAATTACCATGGTCTTCATAGCCCACTCCCCTATAACAATTAGATTCAATAGAAAAATATTTTTATGCAACCATAGGATTATTGTTAAGTATGAAAAGTTATATCAATAGATACCATAATTTTGTATGGTAAAACATTCCTTCAGATGAGACCCTTGCCTTAATTTTTACAAAAACAAATAACCCTTGCCCAAATTTTTCCATTCTTTAATGATAAACAGTTTAATTTTGTACGTGGTACGTAAAAAATTTCTAAATAATTAAATCCTTCGAAACGTACGCATTAAAATATTAATGAACACATACAAAAGCACATACCTACGTTAATGGGGTTTTGTTTTCAACAAAAAATTCAATTTTAGTCGAAGCATTGCGGTACACGAAATAACAGAGGTTATGTTGCTGCATCAAACAGTTACATAGAATCGCATACAAAAGTGTTCTCATCTGATAGTCGAACAAAGGTCGGATTATTACACATATTAATCCATTATATTAAAAAGAAGGCATGTTTAATACATAAAATTACCTCAAACCATAATCCAACAGATCTGCAGGTTTTACATTCAAAATTAATTTTTCCTTTCAAAACAAAAGCAATTTTTTTTTTTTACTCATACCAACTGAAAGGCCGTCAGCAGTTTTCAATTAAAAGAAAATAATCTTTACTAGATAAAGTATTACATTATACACAATTAAACAAAATGTTTTACTAAAAAAAAGTGAAACAATATATAAACATTTGACATTAAATTTATAAATGGATTACTGCAATCTAATCCCTGGATATTATGCTGTCAATCTCGTTAACTCTGCAATGTGGTTTGAAGCTGTGCTACAGACGCATCAGTACAGTGAACCACCAATGTATATCAACCGTCAGCCAATATAATGTATCAGTTCTAAGAGGCTACAAAAATAATTACTTCCTGCGTCAACATTAATTAGAAATCAATATTTGACGGGAAGATAACAAGCTATTAAGTTAAGAGTTAAAAGATTTGCAAAGAAGTCCTTTTGGTGTAACATAACATCTACATTTAGTTTGCAGTCTGGCTTTTCTAGGTATACTGTGATGGGTTAATGGGTAAGGCCGGGATTAAGATGGGTAATTATACAGAGTAAGGGCTTTTCTGTAAAAAAAAAAANGTGATGGGTTAATGGGTAAGGCCGGGATTAAGATGGGTAATTATACAGAGTAAGGGCTTTTCTGTAAAAAAAAAAACCCTGAAAGTGGTATATTTCGACTATATTAATTATGCAGACTACGATAATACTAGGGACATTAACGTCCGACTAATTTCCCAATATGTGCCCACCTAACCAAACAGAACCTAACCCCACGAAGAATGAATCACTAGTTTGCATTTTTTAAATAACCTAGGATGGTAGGGTCTTTACCAAACATTGGATTTTAGGGTTTAAACTAATCTCGGATTTTAGGGTTTTAAACTACACTACGATTATAGTCTAATCTTATATTTTAGAGTGTTAAACTACACTAGGATTTCAATTTCATCTAGGATTTTAGGGTTTTAAAGTAACAGTTAAGAACACTGGAAGTCTATGAAATAACTCACCTAGGTAGGCGACCCATTCAACTGCCATGCATCTAACCTCAATCGACAAAACACCACAATCCAGTACAACATAAAGTAACACCTGCCAAATAGACGAACATAATGAACAGCAGTACTCGTTTTTGCACCCTCCAATCTTAAATCACAAGCCTTCGCATGATCGGAATCGGACGTCAGAACTCACGATCGCAAAAAACACATCCAAATTGTCTCGCTTCTGAAATGCTACTAATGGCTTCTCAACCTCAACGTAAGATCCTGTGACGATGACGTCAACAGATCACAGCCAATAAGGTGACGACACGATGCGCATTTATTCACGTCACTAATGCATTACTTAACCAAAAATTATGGTGTCCGACGTAAAAAAAAAAGCGCCGGGCCGCTCGTACTATTAACTATTTTATTTAATACGTTCTATTAATTTTATCATTATGATATCCTGAATATCCGCGGCCGGTAGACAGCGTGGAAAACAGCGATGAACAGCCATTAAACATGGCGACCGATGTAAACAGAGTGGCCAAATTGCTCGTACTTTTGACGATATATTTAATATGTTCTACCTATTTTAACATTAAGCCCTCTTCAATATTAAAAAGATAAGCTGGGCAGAACATATTAATACAATTTTCGTTGATCTAGGATGTTTCCTTCAGAAGAGCCGCTACTGTAGACAATTACCTTAAGATGACTTCTCGTTACACATAACTAACATCATAGTACACTTTCACATGTATATTAAACATAATATTTTCTGGTAGTACCTGTTTAATAAGATATGCTTCACATAAGCACGTAACCTTTGCGTACTGAATAAAAATGATGGGGATAAGTTTAATTACTTTTTAGATTGAAAACTCTCAAAACTCTTGATATACAGGCTTATTTATATTTTAATGTTGTTGTGGCACTACCAGAGAGCGAAACTATGATGTTCGTGATTTATACAAACTTTAAAAACAGATCGGACATCGTCATAACAATCTCAGAGATGTAGACACGTGTTTTGTGTAAATTGAATATATCGTATGTAACATGTCACCGGCCAGCAAGCAGCAAGTCCTGAGTCCAGAGAAACTATTGCAAAAAAAGGGGGAATGTCGATGAGGATGCCATCAGAGGTGTCCTTGTGCACCAATCAGCATTAACTCAGCTAAAACAGCACATAATCTTCTGAAGGTGTGTGGGGTTCGTGGCAGTTCCCCCCTTTTGCAACTACAGCAAGTTCAAGATGTTCGAGACTCAAGTGGTCGAGTATGGCATCGGAGGGCCTCCTTACTCTCTCTCTATGCCCATTGTTGGCCACAGAGTTGCTAGCGAGATGTGGCCGGCCTAACAAAACGAATAATTAATAGGCTGGTTCGTATACATGAACTTCTTGGGAAACCAAGCCATTTATTGCACAATATGTAGAGTAATCGGCCTTTGTGGGCTCTTGTGCCTTGATGCTGGAGAGTTTTCTGCCTTTATAAACATTTGCCACACCACAAATCCACCGCATCCACCGGCATCAGTGTGTCCTCAGTGCACAGTTCAGTGCCATGTGCAGTGTAGTGCGAGAGCAGGAGAGTGCAAAGAAGTGCTGTGCAACTTCATACCAACCACATCCCTTCGCCAGGCAAGTGAGGGTGCGTTATGCCAGACTCGGGATACATTAATTATAGCGCAAATTAATATCAAATAATTAAAATCAAAAGAAAGACACACCAGGCGTGTAGACTCTCAAAGAAAGCCCTATAAACATTGCAGTGCTTTAATTATATTTATTTAAAAATTCATGTATTTTTCACCTTAGTTGTTTCAACTACATTTCATGCCATTAACATTTAAATTGATTTTGTTTATGTCCACTGTAACATTATGTATTTATTTATTCCAGTTTCATGCAAGGGTTCATATCAATTTAGTTGTGATTAGTCAGAAATAACCAGTTCGGAATCAGCCGCTGGGGGCTAGGGACAACGGACAAGCCGACTGCCATCTTGGATGACATCACTCGAAAACCTCCTGCTATTACATACCTTGCCAGCAGCAGTCATCATGGATTTTCCTTTTTTCCCTCCTGCTCTGGCACTCCACCTCAGCACATCATGCTCTTGCATTGTGTTTGGGGGTATTCTCATATTCCTGCCAGTCTCTCTCGTCTCCTACATTCTATCCCTCGAGGTTTTTTTTTTTGCACATATGCTTTCTGTTCTCCCTCTCACCCCTCACTTCCCAGGGTTTTCTCATAGATCTCCCAATCTCTTGCTCTCTCTCTCTCATCTCCCGAATTTCCTGGTCTCCTTCCTACCTCTCTTTTCTGTACTTTCTCTCTCTCTCTCTCTCTCTCTTGTCACCCACATCCTATCCCCTTTGCCATCACCCAGCCCTGGGGTTTTGTCATAAACCTCCCTCTCTTGTCCCCTACCGCTGGGTTTTCTCCAATCTACCCAGTCTCCTTCCTGCCTCACTCGTTCATTCTATCCTTCGGGGGGGGGGGCAGTGTTTCTCATATTTCTCCTACACCTCTCGCTTGCTTTTCGCCCCCTCTCCCATTACCAACCCTAGGGGTTTAGTCAGAACCCTCCCGATCTCTTTTATAGTTCTTAAGAGCTCTCATTCCTTCCGACTTCTCATCCCTTGCAGGGTTTTCTCAGAGTCCTTCCGAAGGCCTTCTCTCATCTGTCCTATCTCACTCTTGTCTCCTACATTCTATCCCTCGGGAATTTTCTCAGAGTCATCCTGGTCTACTTCCTGCCTCTCCTGTTCATTCTATCCATCAAGGGGTTCTCTCATATTCCTCACCTCCAGTCAGCTACTGCAGGCATACATCTTTAATTTCTTACTCATCATCAGAAGGTGCACGAAGTGCTAGAGGTCGTGGCTAGTAGAGACAATATCGGCACTGCTATTTTTGTGTATGCTCGTTCACCATGTGGGTAAAAGATATTTATAAAAAAATTACCGACAGTCTACACAGTACTGTGGTCGCAGTTTTGCGCGATCGTAATAATGATAAAATTAATGTTTATTTTTCTAAAAACGAGCATTAAAGATGTCAACCTAAGGAGAAACGAACTATACACTAAGCATGT
This sequence comes from Clitarchus hookeri, assembly GCA_002778355.1. Taxonomy (NCBI): domain Eukaryota; kingdom Metazoa; phylum Arthropoda; class Insecta; order Phasmatodea; family Phasmatidae; genus Clitarchus; species Clitarchus hookeri. The sequence continues at coordinate 41,567 of NQII01006653.1, read as the reverse complement.
GTATGCCCAATCCAGCATGGTGTAGAATGTGACATGAACCACGTGTTCATGAGCTCCTTTCTTGCCCACTCTCACTGCCGCAGTGATGTCCACACACCAGACACACCACACCGACGGGCTTGTGGGCACGAGTGAGAGTGTTCATAATAGCATCAGTGTAATTGCATCAGTGTTATTAATTGTATCAGTGAATATGATTAATATCATAATTCTCATCATGGAAGACAGTCGACAAAGCCACAGCCAGGGACATTTGACATTGTACACTTGGCAATACTGTCGCTGGTACAATGGAAACGTTTAGAATTAATATATAATCATTTTTATTTTGTATTTGTATAAGGGAAAATTATATTGTCTTAGGTTAATATAATTCATGTCACTTTCATCTCATAATCATTATTTAGTGTATATTGTGCTTCATTGTTTCACCGCTAGGCGTCGCTGCGCTCAGGTAGCGGAAGCCGGGCCAGTCTTCCTCCCAATTCTCTTCAGCACTTGAACGCATCAAGATGTGTAAGTCTCTCGCTCCACAAAGGCCCTCGGTGCCGACATCTAAAGCTGAACTCATACTCATTGGCATAGACTTTACAAACCAAATCTTTAATTTTATTTGTTATAGCGCCGAGGAGACAGCAACCTTATTCCCAACGGAGAGTTATTAAGTGCAGTCGCGTTTCACATTGTATAGCCACGTGGTCGCTCGCAGTTCCGGGCAGTTAAGGCCACGTGTTTTGTACTAAAGTTGTGTGTGTTCATTAAGGAGTCGCAAGGAATAAATAACTCCACAAGCATCGTAAGTGTTTCATTTGTAATTTAATTAAGGCGTGCGATGTGGCCTACAGCCTCGCCATTGTATGTGATGGAGTGTTAACCAGAGTCCACTAGGCCGTCGACCGAAACGACTCTAATTTCATCAGCTCACCGTAGAGCTGTGGCGTCGGGCACAAATTTCATACATCCTCAGCTCTGGTAACACCGCACACCAAGTTGGCTTTCCCAACTAGCGACGGGAATTTCACCGACCCAGTGCTTGACCACGTCAATACTTACATGTAGTATGTCCTCATTAAGTATAGTTTGTATATCTACCTTGAAATAAAGTGCAGACATAAATGCCCGCAGTTCCATTCTTGAGGCAGTTACTCTGCTTCGTAGTTGAAATGAAATCTCGCACATTTCAAATACATTTTCAGTTCTTGCAGAGACCATAAATTACCATAGCTTTCAAAGTATTCTACTGCATTACCGCACTTTTTATATGTGGTCCAATGTGTCGCCAGCTCGAGGCCGGAATCCAGGTTTAATATTCCACACTCAACTCGCCTCGGACTGCGTGGTGGGTGGTCGAGCATGAAGATGCCTCGGAAATGGGATATTTGTAATTTACAATCAAACTTTTGTATGTCTATATGTTTGTGAGTGGATGGCTAGGTATTGTCCTTAAGCCAGTTTGTTTCGACGGACCCTCCTCCCCATGTTCGTTTTCCTCCACCCACACCTCCTACATGTTGGGGTCAAGATACAGTTTGCTGCTTTTATTTTACCTGTTACGAGCGCCTGCATATTGCTATTGATACGCATAGCTGTGGCCAACTGCTTCTTTTCCTCCTTTACTGTGTTCACCACTCTCTCAATACCACTTGTGCCACAGACTGCTGAGGACGCCGAGTGCCGACAAGATGAAAAGCAAGATACCTCCTCGCTTCCCTACTTTGCAAGGTTTCCTGCATTTCTTCTCAGTTTTTTCATCCTCCCAAACTGCAAACCCATTCCCCTCTTGTCTTTAGTTTTCATAATCTTGGACACGCCCCACGTAGCTGGACATTCGCCTAGTTTGGACTTGGGTCATCTAACTATCTACTTGGCTTTTTCTGCAAGAACGGTGTCGGCCATGTGCCTATCTTACAGCTGGTAGGCTTCGAAGACACCATCACCAAGGCTGAAATCCACACGCACACCCTATCTGTCAGGTTCTTACTTACCCTCGAACCGAGGTTCGGATCCTGGTACAAAACCAAGATATATACACTGTGCTGTATAATTTGTTTGGAATGCTAACAAAGGCAGGCAATGCCCTACCTGTGACAACGAAAATCATTAGAAACTGTATACTGCACATGATAAAAAGAATCGCAAACAAGCTGATTGGATGTGAAGTGTATGCGATGAGAGATGTTGGAATTACTGCCATCATAAAGAATTATTTCTCATTGATGCACAACCAACTACCAGGGTCTAAAATGGCTGGCTTGGGGATCGAAGAGGACTTTAAGGTGCCCATGTATGCTACTGGTAAATTCGAAGTATGTATTCCGCTAGCCATGCTGTTAGAGTTCGCTGAAGACTACAAGCATGTAATTATTAACTCCAAGCAGGAGCTAGTTATTCTCATTACCAAAACGCAAGTGAATGCGGTCCTGGATACTACCGCTGCTCTGGAAGCTGCGGCGCTAGCAATACGATCTACCTAATAACTGCTGCTTTACTTGCATGTAAAAAAGTCAGAATGCGTGAAATTATTTAAATATGCAGAGAAAGGTAGGAACATCGATTTTGCATTTAGTATATGGAGTTAAGAGACGTGCCCTAGTGTACCATGCTCTGTGATCATAAATTGGAATGTCAAAACTAGTTTCACAAGCAAGAAACCATGCTGCATAATAGTTGCATTTCAGGCAGGCAAACAGAATGCTGTCAATGCAGACCGTTCGAAATTCGATAATGCAAACATCAAGAATGTTAGAGTATTCCTCAACTCTGAGTGTTACACATATGGAGATATAAACATAGATTTTGTAAACGATATGTAAATGGTACCATATCAAATGTATGCTAACTTTCAAAGATCCTACTATGCAAACGCAATCACCGGCGCTGGAACCAGACGAGTTGAAGAACACTGCTTCCCTGCTGGTTTCTGACGTTAGTAAACACGATGACAGAATAAAGCCAGGCATAGTCGACTGCAGGATTGAAATGCCCACCTCGGAGAATTTCCCAGCCTACACTCAGCCCTATGCCTTAATAATTCACGATAGACTGGTCTTGTACAATGTGTGCGACAGAGTAGTTATAATACTAACATAATTGGTACCAATAGTCCACTCACTATCCAACCATCACTATGTTCGCGAATGTTCAGGGCAGAATGTCGCCACATGGTTTGATTATTAAATGCATCTGCATTGCATAAGTAGATGACAGCATAGTGACAAGTACATTTCTACCCCCGTTTCCATGGAGGACACTCAGAAGGAAAAGGAAGGTGACAAACAAATGGCTGTAAAAACACTATCACGGTCTCAATTGGGACGATGTCGATGTAGAATACGATAAAAGTACATGACATACTTATCACAATGTTGGCCACGGAGGCAGATGACGTGGTCTTCGTGGCCGGCCCAGAGCAGAAGAGATGGTTGAGCATCTATTGCAGTACAAACATAAAACAATGTGATCTGAAGACAGAGTATGACAGCGCTTCAGTAATAGCGTTGAAGGCTCGGTACACGAAAACCAAACCTGTCTGTGACACATGCAGGCTAGGCTGGCCATGTCCGTGCTTGAAAGCATTGCTGCTAAGGACGTAAGCTATGGAGTAGGGTACATACCATGGTGGTGGGGACAATCGTAATAGCATTTCATAACGGAAGGCAATATAAGTAGTGACACAGCGATGAGGGTAAACCACTGTACTACTCGATATCACCATGGATAGGCATATAGCTAAGCGAATGGTAATGCTCAGTATAGGGTACTGACGAACCTAGTGGTGGGAAAGCAGCACGCAGCATCAGATTTCCGGCGGGTGGAGACATCTTACGGCAAGTGCATAACTAGTTTGTTGAATTCAGAGTTTCGGGTATGTTTACCTTCATGCTACATTCATGTGATCATGGAGAGCGACATGGCAAAGCTTAACAAGACTATGGTGCATATATCCTATGCTGGCATCAAGCCTATCGGTAATGGAAAGACAATTAACATGCTGTAATTCTCATAACATGGGTGCAAGTAGGAAGAAGATAGTGTCCCTCTCTCTTACCACTATAGAACTCTGGCTCTCCAAACATGTACACCACAGAAGAACTATGAATCTCCAAACATGTACACTGCATTCAACTCGCTGGACGTGGTCAAGTAACATGATGTTATGACTGGGTAGCGATGTTTTCACTTCAGACCTCCTCGATTACCTGAGCAAGTGGAAAGCTGCAACAGACTCAATCATTGAAAGCGAAGAGGAACGTCTGGTCCTATACCTGACACAATGCAGTGTTTTTGCCTGTCCAGTGTATTACCTGCGACTAGACACCATCACCGCTTTAATAACTCGTGCAAACAAAGAAAACATATGCCAGGTGTGGGTTATGCAGGTAATTGCATATGAGTTGTACCATCCCAACAGCGGTGTAATTATCTGTTGGTCTGAGACCTGTATGGGTGATCAGCACACAACCATCATGAAGTTTGGAGTGGTTACATGGAAGACAATATGTTTACTGCTAACGTGTGAAGTATACATGGCTACAGTAATGTAAGTACACCATCACGGACATATAAAAAGCAACGAGTGTTACATAATACCCACAACCATCAGCAGTGCAGCATTCAGTAGACAACCACTGCTGCCATGACCAATACATTCGACACAAGTGACCGAGCACAGTTTCTGCCGGAAAATGTGACATTGTATGAGAGGTACTTCATCGGGTATGAGCGGGTAGTGTTTAAAACACAGATTGGACACAAGCAAGTGAAGGTATGTGATGGTGAAAATCATATGAGGGGTTATCATGACCTGTGGGATAATTTCCACTGCGAGATTCTGTCATGCTACAAGTACGATCGTTTTGTCATCACCAATATCCGACCAAACAGCCACCTACCCGCAAATGGGCACATTTTCGCAGTACATTCATAATTTAAAGATATTACCGAACTGCATCACGAGAACAGGAAAGTGGACTTTGTCCTAAGCGATGTAGACACTGGTACAACCTGCAGGTGGACCGAAGAGTGAACAGGCCACATACTAATACGCTGGAAGACTGCGGAAGCAAATGGATTCTACGCTTCTCGGCCCAGAACTGCTTTGTGTATAAGTAAAAAAAGATTAATTAACTTACATGTATGTGTGGGCAGAACATTACGGACGTCGAAGCCTCGAGTATGGACAACAAGATGTTTCAAGGAGAACCGACATGTCACAGAAAGTGTAGGTGTAGGGAATCTATTTATGACTTTGATACTATTGGCCGAAGTTCTGAAGTAGTGGTGGCTGTGATGTCACATGTGAGAACACTATATAAGACTCCATAACTGAGTCGTCATCATCAGTGAAGTAGCAAAGATGAGCATACCATTCCAGTCAGAGACTGCCTAAACTAGGGTGATGCCAGTTCATATTATGGTCACGCACGATGTCGGGGATGAAACTAAGCAGAGGCCATACAGTGAGGACTATGACGCCCAAGCTCATTGGGTGATGGCCAATAATCTGGTAGCGAATGAGCACTGCCAGCAAATGTGCATCTGTACAACGTCTGGGAGTTGTGCAGTATACTACATTGGCACAAACACGCCTCTACCATGAAGTGAGGAGGAGGCACTGACCTCTGCATTGCTGCATGATGCCATCCAAATTCACATCCCCAACTACAACCCTGCAGAACTGACAGTGATGTTAGTTCCCACAATCAACCTCGAAGACGACGATACCCAGCTGCCAGCCATCACTGCCGCCACCTCCCTAGTTGACGCTCCATCATAACCTGCTCCAAGGCACAAGCAGTTGGCAAGGGCGGTGGTACCTGCTGTCACCATTCAAACGGAGGTGATGTCTACAACGCAGTGACGGGCACCATGTGACGCCCGCAGATGCCAGCAGAAGCAGCCTGATGGCAGTCAGCACTCCAGCGTCGGCGTCGGTGGGCACATGTCGTCACCGGGGTAACGCCCAACCTTGCCCAATGTGAGTGCTCTTTCTGTGGTGGAGAGAAAGCAGGTTCTGAGATGCTTGTTCTCATGCCAACTGGATACTATTTAGAACATTTTATTAGAGTGAGAGACACTTCTAATTTTCATATCAAGTATCATTGTATAAATGAGCATCAATAAATGCAAAAATATTTCTAGCTGCATCCTTTGTATTCTTCATGTGCCTTTGGAGGGAAGGAGACAAACATACCCGAAACTCAAGTGCCTGTGTAGTGAAGGTACTGCAAACATACAACACATCCATACTTTTATTTATTGTTACCATGATATTATAGTTAACATTAATATATATATAAATTAACTGTAACAGCAAAGTCGCCAGTATAGTAAAGAGGTAACTTTATTCTCTGTAGAGATAGTGTGTGTATACACGAAACTCAAGGAGGCTGCAATCACCGGGTAATTAAGGAGAGAGACGTTGTGTATATACATGAAACACAAGTAACTCAAATGGTAACAAGTACCTTGCACAATGGAGATTGCTCCCTCTGGGTAATGTGGGGNCAAGTAACTCAAATGGTAACAAGTACCTTGCACAATGGAGATCGCTCCCTCTGGGTAATGTGGGGTGAGAGGCAGGCCATACACAAACTACAAGTATCATGTGCGCTAGAGACCGCAACCGCTGGGTATTAAAAAAAAAATGTTATATGTAAGTTGAGAGAGAGAGAGAGAGAGAGAGGTTATATAGGCTCATCATGTGTTATTTCGGAGTGCGCGGGTGCTGCCTCCCTACACAAGTGTAGGGGGAATGGAGTTCCCCCTCCTGCCATCCCGAGCGCATTGAGCGAGCACGTTCCTGCTGGGTCGGGAGGTTGAGTGGGAGGGTGGGAGTTCACAGCCCTACCTTCTGCTCGTGAGCGGGCGTACCGTTCTCCACCCTGAGTAGGGAAGGGGGGCTGAAAGGTGGGCTCCCTTCCCAAGCCCTTATCGTGCTTGGTCCTGCCCCTTCAGGGCGGGCAGTGAAGATGAGTCTACAAAAAGAAACAAACTGTTACTAACATTATTCGTAATAGGATTTATGTACGAGTTTCGGTGGTTAGATGTTACACTTAGGGCAAATAAAATCTAATGTACTCCCAGCCTGCCTATATACAGCATACACGAGCATACTGACTGTACTAGGCTATCCCTCTGCATTAATATGGTTTCAGAGACTCTACAGTAGGAGGTAGGGATGGGACTTGACAGAATTAAATGGTGTGGTGAGAGTGGGAGCATCCCGAGTGAAACCTGCCGAAGATTCTCACATACATGCAACCTTTCCTTCATGTAGCATGCTACAGATCATGTAACATTATGAACGTTAGGTGATTTATTTAAGTCCCCCTTGTGTGCGTGGGAGGGTAATCTATCTATACGGCTAACTCAGACCCCCAACTGTTTGCAGCTGGGAATGTCTGTGAGCCCACAAACCTTGCTGCTACATACAGTGGCCCCCTGCAGCACACTGGTGCGGATGGAGTTGTGATAGAACACAATGGAATTCATGGAGAGAGTCTGGAAACACTCCAAGTAAACCTCTGGTTTTTTATGTGTATGTTCCCTATACTGCGTGGGTACTCGATCGATGTGGCTCGTTCTTACGACTCGTATTGAGATAACATGATGTGTGTGTTGATGGTTTAGGCTATTATGAGGCATGGAAACATCGTGTTTTTCATACCAGCTTGGTATTACACATTTTCCCTACTGGTCGTCCGGTGTCTGGCAGTCCTACGCATGTTCCATCAGACCGACCACTCGAGACATTCTTCGTTGGGTTTTCTCCACCTCTTCCAAGAGCGATATGGATTCTAGTCGTTCCTACTTTCCGTTTTTCGCTTCTTTCACGGTACCATTAACATCTCAATCATCTCAACCATCAGTTTCTTCTTCCTCCTCCTCAACGCACCCATATCCATTGTCTAACACACCTACAATGCGACCACCAGCACTACAATACGGTCTCTGCGATTGCGTGTTTACCAATCGCACGAATAGCTTGCACCATAAACGTACCTGCTCACTTAACTTATTCAGGGAGGCACAACACATTTGTGATAGGTGTGGGAAGGTATTAGCTTACACCGACCAACCAACCAACTATCGTGTAACAAGCACAGTTTAAATCAGGCTAGACACATAGATCTGCTGCATATTCTGCAATGATGGCTTCAACCACACTGGAGATGCATGCCATCACAAAAATGGCTGCTGGGTGAACCCCGATGCGAAGACACTGCAGTACGACAAGTGCGGGGGGCAGTTTACACGAACAGATAAACTGCGAGCATACAGAGCTAAATGCAATGGAACCACCACCAACACCGCCACACTGCCAGCGAAGAGGGCCCGCATGGCTATGGTATCTGCCTCCCAGACAGGGTCACACAATGCACCACAGCCCATACCATTTATTCTGGACATCGTTATTGTTACCCAGTGCCTATCTCGTCGTAGGGCCGTCGTCACTGGCCCTGTCGAGTGAAAAAATTATGGTTTCGTGGATGCAGAGAGCACGTTTCGGGGCACGAAGAAGACTTACATTGGCGAGAATACGTTGAGCCAGGCCATGGCTATTTGCAGCTACCTCGAGAGGAAGAAGGCAAATATCATCGGCCAGCTGGAGCAGAAGATTAAGGACTAGAGGGCGGTTAAATTTACTATTTTTCTAGAGTATATGGCAAATCGTAGCCACACATCGGCGAGACGGACCAGCATGCCTTCAAGATTAAAAATTTGCCCCTCTTCAATTCTGGCCACATTGAAGATGCTGTATCGGCCGTCAATGCTAAGATATGCCAGTAGTTGGACGAGTATATGGAAAAGGGAAGTGGCTGGACCCTCACCTCTGTGAAAAGGCTTCAACTGCATGTCAACAAGCTTGACCCGCAAAGAGTTTCCTCCTACATTGCCCTGCTTGCACACATTGAAGCCAAGAAGGCAATTATAAACCCACAAAACTGGGACCAGCAAGGCATCAAATGAGCGATCTTGGCATGCTATGTAGAGAGTGAGAATCCTTCGCGTGTCAACCCAAAGTATTATGACCTTGACAGAGGAACTGGTTACCTACTTTGATCTATTTCTTATGACGACGGAAGATACAAACTCACATTGTTGCAAAATAGCCGATTTCTCCCCGCCTGGTAAGTTCACAGGTGAATGACTAAGAACACGCCATCAATGTTTGCAAATGCTGTCATAAGGGGTGCGATAATCGCCTACGAGTGACGGGTCTTACAGGTACTGAGACACTGGCTAAGCACAGGAGGCACTGAAACGAACATGCCCCAGTCGGAGAAGAATAGTAAGCATCCTGTGCTCAAGTTCCAGAATTATCGTAACATCGATAAGGTTCCTATAGTCGTGTTCGCCGACTTTGAAGCCATACTAGTGCTGTTCCAGATGTGCCAGCCAAACCCGGAGGCATCCTACACCTATAGGTACCAAAAGCACGAGCCCAACAGCTATTGCATCTACATCAAGGAGGATAACAACATAATACCGGCCTCCAAGACATTCAGTCTCCTCACAGATGTGAAATGGTACACTGGGTAAGACGCATCGAAGTGCTTTATGGAGGAAATCGTGAGTATTGGCAATCTGGTGAAGGAGATATATAGCCATTCCGAGGCTATGCGAAGACTGAATTCTGGCGTATGTATTGACTATGCTCTGACCACCACCTGCTGCCACTGTCACGGCCGCTTCACCTGCGATAACCGCAAGGTGCACGACCACGACCATTTCACCAGCAACTTTATCGGGTCGGCGTGTAATAACTGTAAAAAGTTCTGCTGCACCCCACCATCCAAAAGACTGCCAGTCTTCTTCCATAACTTGATGTACGATGCAAATTTTATTATTAATCAGCTTGTCTACAATACTCAGGTCATATTTATTATCCAGCACACAGAGGAAAAACGAATTACCTACAGTAAAAGTTTGGGTGACAAATTTACCATTCAATCTATTGATACATTTATATTTTTGTCTGCCAACCTCGCAACACTTGTGCAGAACCTATTATCGGCCCAATTTAAGACTATAGCAGCCTGCTTCGACCCCGATCAGCTCAAGTTGGGGACTCGGAAAGGAGTGCTCCCCTACGACTATGTCAACTCATGAGGGAAGATTGACGAGCAACAGCTGCTGAGCATTGCTGCTTTCCACAACTGCCTCACAGGATGCGGCATCACACAGTAGAAGTACCATAATGTGCAGGCGGTTTGAGCGATATTTGAGTGCCGTGCACTTGGAAATTATGCTGAATTATTTAAGAAACGGACGTCTTGATACTGTGGGGTGTGTTTCAGAACTTTCGGGGACTATGTTTGTCCACTTATGGATTTTATTGTGTCCGCTACATGAGTGCCCCACCGCCTTCCGATTCACATTCGACACAATGTTGCGCAAGATTCAGGTGGAGTTAGACCACCTTTTCGACTACGACGTCCACCTGTCCACAAGGATGTCCCTGCCACATGTGATGCCAGCAGGCCATCCAGCCCCTCCAATATATAGGGCAAATAAGTTGTATGAATGGGCAATGTCCCTGCCCCTGCCATGCAGTGGTTTCAAATGGACCAGCACGAATATTAAGATCTGGCAACGAGCAGATTTTGACAGTTTCTTCTCAGATGGCTCACACTGCATATCGACAGTTGAGGTTTGAGTCGGTAGTACTCGCTATGGCTTCTGTGTACTCACACACACTTCTGACTGGGTAGCCACATCGACTGTCTGAGTACATGCATCCTTTGCTGCTGGCCGAGTTTTGGCAACAACACTGAATGGAACAGAAGGTTTTGGGCCCTGGAGAGCATGGAAGCATTTCCGTGCCCCGACAAAGGAAACCTCGTCGGTGGTTCAGAATCGCTGAACAGCCTGCCCCTCCAGGTAGACAAGGCACTCCTTCAGCCAGACAGGGTGCCTCATGCCTTTGCTGCACCCAGTTTACAAACCAAAGAGGTTTGCTGCACTGAAAAGTATCAGGATGCGAGGTTCAGCACATTTCGGACAAGCTGGAAGATGTCTGCATTTCGCAGACGAAAGGCTAAACTATTGACAGTTGTAACAACACAGAGTAGCAGGAATAAACTGTTAAACATGCACTTTCAAGTCCTCTAATTTGATAATGGAAGAGAGGTAAAGCACACCAAATTCAAGATGAGAGTAGCTGTAGGTGCCTTAACACCCATCAGTAGTCTTCAGCAGGTCGTGAACATGAGTGACATACTGAGTTTGGAGCTCTCTTAAGATCAATTTATCCAGGATGCCAGTTAGGTCGGGATACCAGATGACGCCCTTGCTGGAATTGAGGGACAAATGGGACTTGGCCTCATCACAGAATTTGCAGTTGCCCCACTGAAAGTCTTCAACGCCAAGAGACCCTTCAACTGGGCAGCATTCAAAGTGTTGACTAAAAGCTCGTGCCTTTCACTGATTTTCTTACAATTGGCAACAGGATCATCAGCTGCTCCATCAAAAACATTTTGTGATTCAAAAAGCGACACCTTTTTGAAAGTATGCCATTCTAATCCACAGATACCAAAAACTGTGTCATAGGTAATTTGACTGATTACCTAATACGAATCACTACCTGTATCATTGTAGTGGCATTTTAAGTGGTTCTTAAGGGTGCCACACTTTTTCGGGATGCTTTTGGATGCCATGGTTTAGAGCCTCCCTACTAGGAATCCTCGACATAAGCCTACCCTTGGTGGTGTTGGAGAAGGGGAGAGGAGGATGATAAAATACCTCTCTGGCTGTGCAGTTAGGAGGGTGACCAACCTCTCACAGACATAAAGAGTACTTAAGAACAACTACTCTTCGCTGCTATTCACTACAGATTAATACCCCAGTAGCACACCGAAGTGTACACCATGGCAAACTGGAGGCAAATCGTACAAACTTATCCCCCAGTTATCCTCCTACTTGGAAAAACTTCTCAGACTCCCTATTATAGAGGACAACATTTTGTGCAAGTTCAGGGGACTTACGGTTGATTACACCGGCCTCTTCTGTACAACGGTAACACGTATTTTCGGGAGGCCTAGGATCATGGGTTAATCGGCCATGTCTGCCCCTTCTGCAAGGAAGGCACCAATTGGTGTTATGTGGGTGTACATATACGCGGATACGGGCCCCGCGAATAGATTTGCCTGCTGGGCCCATGAGAAGAGTTCCCTAGACCATCACCAACAAAGGCACTATGTATGGTCACACAATTTGGAGGTAGCAGTTATTCCTGACGACAGACCTTCATAAGGAAGAAAAACATTTCCCTGGCCTTAGATGATTCTGTAGAGGGGAAAAATGCAACGGGATCTAATGATGTGGATATAAAGAGATGATAAAAGAGAAGGTGACTAAGGAGGAAGCATTAGATCAGCGCTTCCCAAACATTTTCATCTCCCTTACTCCTTGAGTATGATTTTTATTTTCAAGAACCACCTTCGCTCCAACCCCCGCCGACAGCCCGGCCCCAAACACATTCCTCCATAAAATAAATGTTTCTCACATTTAGTAATGTTGTTTTTATATTTAAAATGTAATAAAATATATGTCATATATGAAGTATTGATTTTATTTTACAATCCAAAACTTAGTTTAACAATGAAATTACATCCAAGCATAATGAATAATTTTTTCTCATTATTTTGAAAACATATTATTATCACGAATGTTTTATAAGAAAAGTTTTTGTGATAAAAAGATAACTCAATGAGATCCTTGAGCTTGAATGCCAGAGCTCAGCTTCTTAAATTCCGGTTCAAATGATGACAAGTTCAGCCTCAAATCAGGAGCTTCTTCAAGCTTGTTTCGATGTTTATTTTTGATGAAAGCATACAAAGAAAAAGTCCTTTCTACAAGTACTGAGCTTCTAAAAGGCAACAAGTATTTCAGGGCTTTACAGCTGAGACTTTTATATTCTGTCCTCACACATGCCCAGAAGTCAGTGAGATTTGCATGTTTGAACTCAGATTCCAGAGACGAATCTGTTGTTATATCAGTTCTTCTTTGTCTGAGATTGACAATTTGTTAGCTTGCTAAAAAAAAAAACATTAATAAAAAGGATTTGAAATACAGTTATCTTCACAGCTTCGCTCAGGAAAGTAGTGCCTGAACGACACTTGAAGCCCTTTTAAGTGTGTGACTATATCAGATTTCACTTCTTTGGACAGTTTAATATTGTTCTCAGCTAGGAAACTGTGAAGAGTGTTGAACGCTTCACTCTGATTCTTGATGATACAGGATTCCCAAAAGTGTAATTTTTTAATCATTGGTTCAATTTTGTCAGTAACTTTGAAGATTGTAATCGAACTATTTTGTAATCCTAAATTTAGTTTATTTATTTCTGAAAAAATATCACTTAAGTATGCAAGCTGCTGAAGCCAATTGCAGTCAAGAAACTTGCAACCTAACTCAAAAGGGTGATCTTAAATAAAAACTTGGGTTTCATTTCTCAATTCAAACAATCATGTGAGTACTTTCCCTCGAGATAACCACCTTACTTCTGTATGAAAAAGCAATGTGAAATGTAGGCTGTCCATTTCTTCACATAACAATATAATAGTCTTGATTTTGTTGCGCTGCTCTTAATAAAGTTAACAATTTTCACGGACTGATAGAGAACTTCTTTCAATGGACCAGGAATAGGTTTTGAAGCTAAGCTTTGTCTATGAATGGCGCAATGGCTCCAACAACATGTGGAGCTACTTCTTTGATGCGACCGCGCAAGCCTTTGTAATAACCTGACATAGATTTGTCACCATCAGCGCAAACACCAAACAATTTTCCCAATTTATTTCATTTTCAGATAAATAACCCTGAATAACATGAAATATGTCTTCACCTGTACATTTTCCAGTAAGAGGGTAGCATAGCAACAGATTTTCTTCAAGTATGTTACCATCCAGGTTTCTTGCAATGACAAGCAAAATTGATAAATTGGAAACATCAGTGCTTTCATCCACTTGAATCGAAAAGAAGGAACTTTGTTTTATTTTCTGAACAACTGAAGATTCAATATCGTCAGAAATATTCCCAATTCTTCTAGAAATTTTTTGTTTGATAAGGGAATTTTTCCAATTTTTCGTACATGTTCTTTACCCAACATGCATCCAACAGCATCATTAACGCAATGAGAAATTAAATCTTCAGCAACTGTATGGCGTTTACCGCCTTTAGCAATACGGTAACTGATTCTACATGAAGCTTCGACTGCATTATCATTGTCTTTGTTTGCAGATGAAAAAAATGAAGTCACTTTAGGGCCTTTTGATAGTCGTTGGAAGAAACTAATGTGTTTTTGTTTGTAATTTGGATGTTTTGTATTTAAATTACGCATTAACATAGATGGTTTCATACTTCCATTTGATAATATTTCTCCACATACAACGCACAATGGTGGACAGTCATCATCACCCGTGAATGAAAACCCATACCTCAAGTATTCATCAATATATTTTCTTTTCTTTTCTTTTCTTTGCGAGTGGAGGAGCATTGATGTTTCCATATATTTTAACAGAGCTCATCTTATCTCTTACCAGTGAAGCACTCTGTTGATCAGTTGATGCACTCTCATCCGATTGCGATTGTAGATGATGTGAAGGTTTTGAATTTAACTTGGACACAGTTTTTATTGTTTTATATTAGTTTTATTAGGAGACGATGCTCACACACGTATTCAGTATTTATCAGCATAGAAGATAACAGTAATGTTTATGAAGCACTGTTATTGGCCGAAAAGGCAAGATGGCCTACCAATAGAAATAGGTTTTACAAGTTAAGTTGTGATAATTCAAATTTACTCTCCAACATTCCCCCTTAAATTTGCAATTTTCTTAAAAAATAGTAGCTGGTACATCAAATTTACAAAATCAAATTCAGTGAATTTTACAGACAGTTCTAGGTATTAATATAGTTATAAATTTGAAGTTTAGTTATCTGTACAACCAATAAGAGAAATGCATATAACAAGGCATAATTATTATCAGTATACAAGTAGGTGTAAAGAAAAATTTATTGTAAATGTTAGCAAAAATACAAAGCAAACAGATTTTTTTTTCACAAAGTCAAGTTTTCAGTTTTTGACAAGTTTTTATTTTTTCTGAACAAACAGAAATTTATAGCTTTTATGACAATTGCCCATGTAGGAAAGCACTGCCAAATTAAAATGTCTTCACAATTTTTTCGGTAGCTTTGGCATAGGCGAGCAGGAAACGGAGTATATTGGTGTTCACGACAGGACAGAAGGTATCAAAATAATCACCTTCTCGTTGTTCGCATCCGCGAGCAACTAGTCGTGCTCTAAGTTGGCCGTTTTCTTTTTGCGTAAAGACCCATCTGCTGCTGATAAGTTTCTTGCCTTTCAGTTCGCTAATTGGCATAAATTTGGAAACTTGGTTTTTTTTTTTGTTAGTGAAGATTGCTCGTTTTCTATGGCCTTTTTCCATTCCACGGAATTTGGTCCATTTACGGCTTCTTGATAGGTAAGCAGCACGTAGTCTTGAAGCTATTTTAGGATTTTTCTTCTTCGACATCCTCTTTCCGAAGTTTCTTCTTCTTCCTGCTGTGCCCCTTCTTCTACATCTTCGTATGCGGACTCGTTCTTGTTGTTTTCGTCATTAGTTGTCTGGATCTGGGCTTCTTCTTGTTCGCATTCGTTTTCTTTTGAGTTCTGGTGTTGATCGTATTTTTTCTTTTTCTTGTTCTAAAGGTATTGGGTTATTTTCTTGGTTTTCTTCCATTTCAATGGTTATGGTGACGTCATCGTAGGTAGGTACATTTTTGGTTCTAGGAATCACATCGTCAAAAATCACGTCGCGAGCATGAATGATTTTTCGAGCATTTTCGTCCCATAAGCGGTATCCATTTAGCGCATATCCCACAAAACGGTATTTCTTGCTGCGACTGTCTAGCTTTTTAAGTCTGGTCAGTATTTTAGCATGAGCTGTACATCCAAAAATGTGCATCTTCTTGTAGTCAAGTTTCTTTCCAAACCACAATTCGAAAGGCATCTTATTGTCTGTAAGGCTTCTCGTAGTACAGCGATTTAAAATATAGCCACTTACTCTGGCAGCTTCTCCCCACATGTCAGCTGGAAGGCGTGAATAGAGGAGCAGGGCTCTAGTCTTGTCCAGGAGAGATCTGTTCAGCCGTTAAGCCTTCGCGTTCAACTACGAAGTTTGTGAGATAGTAAGATCCATGACGATTCCTTTGGATTTCGCCCAATTCAGTAGGTTTTCGTTGGCAAATTCACCTCCTGAATCTGATCTAATTTTGTAGACTGGCAGGGTCCATTTTGCTCCAACTTCTGAAACAAACTGTTTAATTATGTCAGCAGTGTCCGTTTTTTTTAAAAATAAATAAACATATTTGAAGCAGGTATAGTCATCATACAGTGTCAATATGTAGATATATCCGTCCTATGTCTGTTTTTCGATCTGGCAAATATCTGTATGTATTATCTCGAGTGGTCTTGTTGCTCTCGTGCGCTGAGACAGGAAAGGAAAACGAGATTGTTTTGCCTTAAAGCAAATTTCGCAGATTTGTTTTGTGTTTTCCCGATCAGACGCTGAAATTCCCAAAATTTTGTCTGAATCGAGAATTCTTATGTTTTTGTAACTCAGATGGCCAAGAATTCTGTGCCAATATGTAGCATTTTTTACAGAATTTACGACTTGAAAGCATTGCTTATCCGTGTCTTCTGGTGTGAGCGTCAAAGCGTATAAACCATTTGACAATTTTTCCCCCTCAAGGGTATGATTGTTTTTGGAAATCATCACTTTTTCTTTGGTGAAAAGAACTTGACCACCGTTTTCGGTTATAGCACCAACTGATATCAAATTGCTGTCAAGACAAGGATCAAGAATCACATCATCGCATCAAAAGTCCCAAATCCTGCCGTGATCAGCGACTGATTTTTCTTTGCAATTTTTACTTCGTCCCTCTCAATATTTTAAAGTTGGGCAGCACTGAGCTCTCGTTTGTAATGTGAAAAGAGCTACCAGAATCAACAAAAAATTTCATGTCTTT